>ML436582.1:1345-25695 GCA_005239525.1 Nicotiana knightiana
CACTTATTAAGCAAATCCCTTAACACGTTATACCAAGAATTTTTAAAACATTTCAATCACAGAGGTGTGACATCCTCACCTTAATAATTGACTCACAAATACCATGCTTTATTCACAATCCACTCACTACTTTAACTTAGAGGTCAACAACATTACCTTTCCTTCGTGAATCATGTGCCCTCACCAAATTAAAGAGTTAGTCCCACACACAATGAAATTTAAGAAAATAGGAACTTCAGATAGAAAGAAATCACTCACTCTCAGAAATAACATTCATATGCCACAAAAGATGCACCATAGGCTTGCCCGTAGTATACTACTCTACTAATCGAGCTCATTCAGTCTAGGATCAAGTAGAACTTAATTTGGTTGTAATGTCAGCTGCTGGACGGGTAGGATACATTTGGATATAAGAGTGACTACACCTCCCTAAGCACATTAATACATATACTTTCGCATTCAACCTCAAACTTATATTAAGCCAAACTCCACCTTCACATAGATGTTATTACCCCATACTTCTTTAAGCACAATTACATTAAGAGTCACCACATATATTTTTCTTTCACAACAATACAACTGTTTATTTTATTTATTTATTTTTTTTTTTCTCAAGTGACTCTTACTTTTCAAAACAGTGCACCTTTCTCCTTATTTCATTTATTCCCCTACAAAACCAACCTACCACCCCACACTTTAACTTTTCCATATTTAATCACATTTTCAATGCTTACGAGAGGTGACACGGTTCAAATATAAGATCGATTCAAACAAAAGGGATATGGCTTGTAATGTGGTTGCCAAAGAAACAGGATTATAGGCTCAACGGGGTTAACTACGATACATAACAATTAGGTGGGTAAAATATAGATAACTGGCTCAACAAAGAAATGCCTATATCACTTCCAAGACTGAACAAAACTTCTATTTCGCTTTGCACACACACGGGGCAAGTTCTAGACATCAAATGCAATGCATAGAATAGCATACAAACCTCACACACACATGGCACATAACTCACTCAGGGTTGGATCCATCACAACACTCCAGTCAAAGCAGTTAAGCAAATTTTAAGAACTCCTGATTTAAGGCATTTATCCTGGAGTCAAAAATTGAGCCTAAGCGTCACAACCAAAGTACTGACTATTCTCAAGGAATTAGCACATTTCAAGATATTTCTCCTATTAAGCCCTTAACCATGTGATTTCTACTCCTAAAAATTAAACACTACCTACACCCGGTTCAATTAAAAGCCTTTGGAAAAGAACCGTGGTCCAAAGAAAAACCAAGGGGGAGTTACTACACTATTTAAAACAAAAAATCTTTTTGGTATTTTCTCTAGACTTACTTCCCTCAAGAAAACTGCTGGACTTACTTCCCTTAAGAAAACTGTCTAGGAGATCCATCGTCAGGAAGATTCCATTAATCTAACACAGCTAAAATAGCATAGAAAGTCACCAGACCATCTCCTCACCCCACACTTAAAATTGTGCATTGTCCCCAATGCGAACCTATGCATACAAGAGGGTAAAAAGAAACTCCCTGGTACGCCAAAGGCCGAAGCACTAGCATCTCATGGGGTACTCAGACTTCTCCCAGGCCTGGTCCTTCATGCGGGTACCTCACATTTAGTTCCAACCATCTGATTTGCTGTTGCATCCTTCCAGTGGCTTGCGTTAAATGCTCCTAAAAAAATAAACAAATTGACACTACAAAATAATACAATTAGGAAATTACACTAAAAAAAAGTAAAATAAAATAAAATAAAATAAAGCAGTAAAGCTGGGTTGCCTCCCAACAAGCGCTTGATTTAACGTCGCGGCACGACGTGAATCACTTTCTGCCTCCACTTCGAACTTATGAATCGCACCCCCAATTTGGCATCAAGTTTGCGGTTATGCTCCATGGGTGGTGGAACAAATATAATTGGCCCAAGCAACCATTGTATTGTCTTATACTTCTTGAATTTTAGATGAGGTATGTAGTCCTTTCTTTCTGGCACGAAAAATTCCAGAATGTAAGTATCCTGTTCCTCATTCCTTGACTCCTCAATCGGCTCAAATGACTCTGTTTCCATATCCTCATCCAAGCACAATGTGGAAAAATGTTTGGAGTGAGGACCAATGCGCTCAAACACATGAACTGCAGGACTTTCAACATCCTAAACAACAATCACACTAGAGTCGATTAAAGTTCTATCCTCAACGCCCCTGGATGACTCTAGTATTACTTCTTCAACATTGGCATCCTCAAATTCTAATTGGTTAGAGTGCTGGGTTTATACTTTGGACACCTCCATTGGCACCTCAATTCTCATCTCTGATGTACACTGCTCCTGGCTACTATCCATAATATTGGCATATTGAGCGTTAAAAGCTTCAACTAGTTGACTCGTTTGAGCCTCCAAGTTGCGAATAGTTTCATCTTGCCTTTGTACCCGCAGTTGTAACTCCTCCTGTTGTTCCAGAATGCACTTCATCATATCCTCGAGCCTTTTCAGGTCATCATCACTGAGTTCTTTGTTTCTATTAACTTCACAAGAAAAAGAAGAACCATCAAAGTACGGGGTTGGGGGAAGATAAGAAATATAAGCACAACCCTGAAAGTGACCATCTTGACCACCACACATATCACACTCATTCCACACATAAGATTGAGTTGGTGCACATAACTCGCTCTCGGGAAGATTTTGATAATTTTGCTCTGGGTGGTTTCCTCCATAATATGCATAATGAGGATCAAAAGTAGAATTACCAACATCCAAACTCTCATAATTCTATGATGCCATGTTTTAAGAAATAAAACTAAAATAAAGACAATAAAAATCAAATACTAAAAAAAAAAAATTCAACTTGAAACCTAATAATATGTACAATTACAGCTACACTTGATAATACCGTTAACTCCCCGACAACGGTGCCAAATGATCACGCTCAACTATGTCTAATAAAAGACTAAGCGGGCGTTGCAAATATAATCCGGGGTATTATGCCCAGAGTCGATCCCATAGGGAATTTACGTATCAAGCAAGCTATTAGAATACTCAACTGTCACTTGATGTTATTTATATTACTAACACTAAAGATTAAAACTAAAGATTAACTACGCTAAGGTATAGACAATTGTAATAAATATCTAAGGTTATGGTTTCCCCCGTCGGTGAATTTACTTCTCGGATACTTTATATAACTAGATTAGTTGTCTTTATCAATCATGAACACTCTATCTACCATAAATCTCTCTCAAGTAATTATGATAATTTACTAGACGCACTCTCTCAAGTTACGCTAGCTAGATTGCATTACAGTTCACTTTAGATTGCACCCGAGGTATCGTTATCTCTAATCCAACCTCTAAACCCTCGTTTATGACTTTCATCTATACTCCTGCAGTGATGTTGTTCAAACAACTACCTAAATATGCACTCTCTCTCAAGTAGATACATAATAAAAAGGCACAGCTAATTGATGGCCATTCAATTAACTACAACAAGAACGTAGTTGAACAAATAGAGATTAATCAACCCATCGGAACTCTATTAATAACACAATAAGTTCATCCTCCAACGGGTTCTACCAAAACCCTAGATTAAAGAAGTTAGCTAAACATGTTCAAAAGAATCAACTCTAAAATAACTTGCATAATGAAACTACAAAGTAATGAAGAAAATCTGTACAAATTGATGTCTTGCCGCTTCAATGGTTTTCTCTCTTCGAATCCTTCGTATGACTTCCGAATCTCTTCTAATCTCTTTAAGTTGTGTTTTTGGGGTCTATTTATATGTTTAGGACAAACCCTAAACGTGTAGGAGACTTCTATTCCAACCGGGAAACACTTAAACTCTTCAAAACTCGGAATTGACCGGAACAGGGGCCTGGCATTTGGGCCCTGGCGCCTGGCTAACGCCAGGCTAAGGCTGGCGTTTCACCTCTAACTCCTGGCTAACGCCAGGCTAAGGCTGGCGTTTCAGCTCTAACGCCTAGCTAATGCCCGGTGCACTCCTCCTCGCCTCTTGAGCGTATTTTCGATGTATTTTCATCCATTTAGCCCGGTTTCCATCTCCAATTCACTTACACATGAAATAGACTCTATTATGCAAATAAAAAGTGTATTTTTATCGTTAACACACATAAAATGTAGGGCATATAACATATTAAACCATGAATTCTAGCATCGCATCAATGACCTCAGTGGGTCCCACCAAAATAAGCATACAGTCTAGACATGGTTTCTAACATGAATCACAACTCAATTGCTCTAGTACGTAGAGATTTCATGGTTACGGATAAGATCAGGTAATTACACAGTACCACAGGAATAACGAAGTCACAAATCATACGGTGCACGCCCACACTCCCGTCACCTATCATGTACGTCACCTCAACACCAAACACATCACACGTAATTCGGGGTTTCATACCCTCAACATCAAGTTTAGAAGTGTTACTTACCTCGAACAAGCCAAATCCAACATCGAGCAAGCCAAAGGATGCTCCAAAAATGCCATCCTGCACGTACCGACCTCTGAACGGCTCAAAACTATCCAAAACCAACTCAAATACATCAAATAAAGCCCAAGGAAACAATTCCAAATGATAAAGGTCGAATCCTTAATCAAAACCCAAAATATGCCAAAAGTCACATACGGGCCCGCGCCTATAAACCCGACAAAAATTACAAAATCCAACAACCCATTCAATTTTGAGTCCAATCATACTAGTTTCACTCAAATCTGACTCCAAATTGATGTTCAAAACTCGAAAATTCACTTTATGATGTTTTAGACAAAACTCTCCAATTTTCTCTTTAAAAATTCATCAACCAATTGCCAAAATCGAAGATAGATTCAAGAAATATAACTAACACCAAGTGGAGAACACTTAACCCAATCCACATGGTGAAAATAACCTCAAAATTCATTCCAATCCGAGCTCCATAGCTCCAAATATGAAAAAATGACCAAACCTTCGAACTTAAAGCTTCTGTCCAGTCCTCTTCACTTTTGCGAACAATGAGCCACTTTTTCAGCATCGCTCCTGTGACGTGAAGCCTGCTTCTGTGGAATAATCTAGAAAAATGATTTTTCGCATCTTCGGAAAACATCCACTCCTGCGCCCAAGGACTTCGCTTCTGTGTACACGCAGGTGCGCCTCTTCCTCCTTATCTGCGACGATCTCCAACTAAGCTCGTTTACACTTTTGCGACCAATTGTCCGCATCTGCAAACTCGCATCTGCGTCCATTCTTCCACAGATGCGGAAACACCAGAACCAGCACACCTTCAGCAATGGAGCATGAAACGAAAATTATCTGAACCTCGTCTGAAACTCACACGGACACTCGGAACCCCATCCAAATATACCAACAAGTCCCATAGCATAACACGTCCCTAATCGAGGCCTCAAATGACGCATAAAAACATCGAAACGATGAATCGCACCTCAAATCGAACTTAATGAACTTTTAACTTTTCAACATCCATAACTCGTGCCGAAACATAGCAAATCAGCCCGGAGTGAACCCAAAGTTTTCACACAAGTCCCAAATAGCATAACGAAGCTATTCCAATTCCCAGAACCACAATCCAAATTCGATATCCACAAAAAGTCAACTCTTGGTCAAACTTGTAAACTTTCCAAACCTTCATATTACCAATTTTCGCCAATTTGTGTCTAAACCTTCTAAAAAAAGTAGAAATACAAATCCGGGCATACACCCGAGTCCAAAATCACCATCCAGACCTAACGGAACCATTAAAATTCCGTTCTAGAGCCAAATTCATAAAAAGTAAAACTTGGTCAACTCTTCCAACTTAAAGCTTCAACAATAAAATTCATTCTTCCAAATCGATTCTGAAAATCAAAACCGCCGATTCACATAAGTCATAATACATCATATAGAGATACTCATGCCCGTAAACTACCGAGCAAAGTGCATATTCTCTAAACGACTGGTCGAGTCGTTACAATGATAAATCACGCGCCTTTTGATCCGCATAACTCTTTTGTCTGGACTGTGCTGCTCGAAGTCGCTCCTGAATCAACTTTACCTTTTCTACGGCATCCTTTACCAAATCAATACCATATAAATTAGCCTCCCCAGGCTCAAACCCATCCTATGGGTGAATGAAATCCCCGACCATATCAAGCCTCAAATGGAGCCATCTCGATGCTGGACTGATAACTGTTGTTGTAAGAAAACTTGGCCAAAGGAAAGAATCAATCCCACAACCCTCCGAAGTCAATCACACATGCTCTTAGCATATCCTCCAAGATCTGAAAGTTCCTCTCCGACTTCCCGTCCGTTTGCGGATGAAAGGCCGTGCTGAGCTCCACTCGATTTCCCAACTCACTCTGTACTGCCCTCCAGAAATGCGAAGTAAATTGAGGGCCTTTATCTGATATGATGGAGACAGGCACATCATGCAACTGAACAATATCTTGAATGTAAATTTGGGCCAACCTCTCTGAAGAATGCGTGATCACCACCGGAATGAAGTGCGCCAACTTGGTCAATCTGTCGACAATGACCCAAATTGCATCAAGCTTCCGCAAGGTCCGCGGAAACCTTACTGCGAAGTCCATAGTAATGCACTCCCATTTCCACTCATGTATAGTCATCTTTTGGAGTAGGCCACGTGGCCTATGATGCTTATACTTAACCTGCTGTGATTCAAGCACCTCGCTACATACTCAACTATTTCCTTCTTCATCTGCCGCCACCAATAATGCTACCTCAGGTCGCGATACATATTCGTAGCACCTGGATAAATAGAATACTGAGAACTCTGTGCCTCCTCTAGGATCTTCTCCCTCAAGCCCTCAACCTTGGGAACACATAGATGGCCTTAGAGTCGCAGAATACCATCTTTACCAATAGTAGCCTCCTTGGCACCACCCTATAGTACTATCTCCCTAAGATCTAACAAGTGCGGATCATCAAACTAACGAGTCTTGATCTGCTCAAATAGTGAAGACTAGGAAACGACGCATGAAAGAACTCGGCTGGGCTCCGAAATATCAAACCTCACAAGTATGTTTTCCAAGGACTGAATGTCCAAAGCTAGAGGCCTCTCCTCTGTTGAATTTTATCCAAACTACCCATTCTCTCCGCCTTTCTTCTCAAGACATCCTCAACTACATTCGCCTTGACCAGATGATAAAGAATTGTAATATCATAATCCTTTAGTAACTCAAGCCACCTACGCTGCCTCAAATTGAGATACCTCTGCTTGAAAAAATGCTGCAAGCTGTGATGATCGGTGTAAACCTCACAGAACACCCCATAAAGATAATGCTTCGAGATCTTAAGAGCATGAACAATCGCGACCAACTCCAAATCATGTACATGGTAATTATTCTCATGGGGATTCAACTGACTTGAAGCATATGCAATAACTCACCCCTCGTACATCAATACACAACCCAAACCAATGCGTGAAGCTTCACAATACACAGTATACATCCATGAACAGGAAGGCAACACTAACACCGATGTTAAAGTTAATGCGGTCTTGAGCTTGTGAAAGCTCGTCTCGCAATCATCAGACCATCGAAATGGAGCACCCTTATGGGTCAATCTAGTCAAAGGTGTTGCAATAGATGAGATCCCCCACAAACCAGCAAGAATAACCCGCTAACCCCAAGAAGCTCCTAAACTCAGTCGCTGTGGTAGGACGAGGCCAACTATGTACTGCCTCGATCTTCTTGGGATCTAGCTAAATACCCTCTCCTGATACAACATGCCCCAAGAATGCTACAGAATCTAGCCAAAACTCACACTTGGAGAACTTAGCATATAGCTTCTGTTCCCGCAACGTTTGAAGTACCACTCTCAAATTCTGCCTGTGCTCCGCCATGCTACGCGAGTAGATCAAAATGTCATCAATGAAGAGAATGACAAACAAGTGAATATTATTATTCCCTGCAATATTACGTCGATATTACATCCCACAGTATTATATTACGATGATGTTACGCTTCCCAGTATTAAATTACGACGATGTTGCACCTTGTAGATTGTACGTTGAATTTTTCGTAAGGTAATTGACATCATTCAAAGGAAATGATTATTTGGATATTATAAGCATTATTCTAGTTCAAACAAGTGATAAGTAAATTCGTGAAGGTGAGAGAAAAATCAAGTCAAAGAAAATGAATTTTTGTCCAAGTTTGGCATGTTGGGATAAAATACGGCCCGAGCTAAAATACTCGGTATTTATGGACTAGTACCATACAAGGTACCATATGACTACAGTATATGATTTATAAAGTATATTAAAAATAAGTATAATTTTAAGTAATTTGACAAAATTTTTAAATTATGCGGGTAATTGGTTAATTACCGGGTAACGGGACGTTACCTAATTAACTAATAAGTGGATAAAAATTAATACACTCCACCCTCCAAAAACGTGGCAGCTGGCACAATCTAAAGTAAATGACTCCTTAGTCATTCATTAGGTGGCAACCAAGTAGCAAAGTAAAGGACACTTCATCCTTATATTGGTATATCATCAGAATAATAGTCATTTTACTACAATTTAGGAAATAATCTTGTAACGACCCGGCCGGTCGTTCCGTGGAATTTGTCCCGTTTCCCCTGTTTCTTCTTTATCGTATGTTGCTTAGCCTATTTATATTGTTTTGGGTCGGTTGGTTCGGGTTCGGAGTGGTCTTGGAGAGAACTGAGATACTTAGTCTATTAAATTAGCTTAATAGTTGAAAAAGTAAACTGGGAGTTGACTTATTGGTAAACGATCTCGGAATGTAGATTTTATGGCTTGGATAGCTTTGTTAGGTGATTTGGGACTTAGGAGTGTGCTCGGAATGAAGTTTTGATGTCCGGTGTAGAATTAGGCTTGAATTGGAGAAAGTTAGTTTTTGGCGATTTCCGGTCGGCAGGGGACAATAAGCTATCAGGGTCGGAATGGAATTCTAGAAGTTGGAGAAGGTTCGTAATGTCATTTTGGAGACGTGTGCAAATTTTTAGGTCAATCGGATGTGTTTTGGATGGTTTCGGCATCCCTGGTGAAATTTAGAAGTTCCAAAGTTCTTAGGCTTGAATTTGATGTGATTTTGGTGTTTTGCCGTTGTTTTAGGTGTTTCGAAGGCTCGACTAAGTTCGAATGAGGTTATGGGATGTGTTGGTATGTTTGGTTGGGGCTCCGAGGGGCTCGGGATTGATTTCGGATGGTTAACGGAGGTTTGGACTTAGGAATTTGCAGCAAAATTGCTGCTGGTGTTATTTTACTGGTGTGGCCGCACCTGCGGATAAGGAGCTGCAGGTGCGGGCCCGCATAAGCAAAAAGGGACCCGTAAATGAGGAATTTGGGCAGCTCAGTGTGGGACTGCACCTGCGGATTCGCAGGTGCGGAAAAGGACTCGCAAGTGCGGAGTTTGGACTTTTAGCTAAATTGCGCAAGTGCGCACCTGGGACCGCAGGTGCGAAGAATTCTCCGCGGGTGCGGATTAACTGGGCAGGAGGTATTAATAGGTGCCTCCGCAAAATTTTAGCATTTCTTTAATTTTTTCATGCGGGTTGAGCCAATTTGGGACCAATTTGAAGGAGGAATTCGAGAGTCTTCAGTGGAGGTAAGATTCCCGGACTATAAACTCGATTCTATGTTATTTTGTGACGGATTAGATTTGGAATTTGTGGATTAAATGGCATAATTTGGGGGTTTAGGGCTTGGGAGATTGAGAATTGTAATTAAGGAATTTAGGAGTTGTTCGTGGTCGGATTTTGGCACATTTTATATGTGTAGACTTAGGAAAGGATAAGGATTCTTGTGACCCAATTTTTTTCAAATTTCGAGACGTGGGCCCGGGGCTCGGGTTTGGCCAATTTCGGAAATTGTGCTTAAAATTGATAGCTTTTGATTGGGTTTTATTCCTTTAGCGTATATTGATGATGTTAATGTTGTTTTGGTTAGATTCGGAGCAATCGGGAGCTGATTGGAGGGGCAAGAGCATCGCGAATTAGTAATGTGGCCCGATAGAGGTAAGTAATCGCTATAAATCTTGTCCCGAGGGTATGAAACCCCAGACTTTGTATTTCTCACTGTTTTTAGAATGGCGGACATGTCAAATGACGAGTATGTGGCGTGCACTGATTTTTTGATTGGACTTGGTCCTCTCCGTGACAACTATTGAGCTGCGTATTTTACTCTAAACCATATGTTAAATAATGTTCTAAAACTATTGCTATATTTGTCCTGTAAGCCATGTTTGGGGCCTCGTGCTGACTTGTTTAGACCCCTTGGGGGATTTTTACTTCTATTTTCCTCACTGTGTTGACTTATGATTTACACTCAGTCATGTTATGTTTAACTAATTTCGAAACTCAGCTTTATTTACACTATATTGAGATATAAAATGATATTTTGGGTCGAGTACCCCGTTTTACTAATACGCCCGAGGGGCTTTTGAGATTTTCTGACTGAGTGAGGCCGAGGGTTTGATTGTGAGGATATGATAGGTCACGAGGTGGCTTGACGTTAGTGCTTGGGCTGAAGGAGCCCCTCCAGAGTCTATACACACCCTAGTGAGTGTAGGTACCTATTGAGTGTGAGCTCCGAGTGCCGAGGGAAGAGTGATTAGGAGGCATGAGTGACAGTGAAGTTGCCCGAAGGGCTGATACTGAGTGACTGTGAGGTATGCTGAGTGATGTTCTTCCCGAGGGGCGGTTTATGATTCATGTTTTGGCCCGAGGGGCTACTTATGATTTATTTCATTTTACACAAAATCCTTCGGGTATTTTTATTTCTGAAATTGTTGGAAAACACATTTTTCATAGGATTTTAAAAAAGTTGTCTTTTAAGGCTATGCTTATTATGAACTGATGATTTGATTTTATGTGTTTCTTACTGCTTAGAATTGATATATTTCCATTACTACTGAGTTGGCGTACTCACATTACTCCCCGCACCCCTATGTGCAGATACAGGTGCTGATACCGAGCGTTAGCAATCTATTTCTGTGCGGAGCCGGAGTCGAGATAGAGAGGTAGCTGTTCAACGTCCGCAGCAAATCTCTATTTTCCCTTCTTATTTTGTACCTTGTTATTCATTCCGAGGTTTTGTATTATAATAGTATACTTTTTGGTATATTCCTTAGATGCTCATGATATGTTGACTCCGGATCTTGGGGATGGTTTTAGACAGTTTATCTGTTTGTTTTTCTTAATACATTCAGTAATTTACTTACGTTTATGAAATGTTGAAAATGAGTTGGGATTTTGGGAAGAAACTGTAAATATGTGATTGTTGGCTAGCATAGTTCCCTGATATGCACCATCACGGCCGGTTTAGGATTTGGGGTCGTGAAAAGTTTGTACTAGAGCCTAGGTTACATAGGACTCAACGGTCATGAGCAGGTTTAGTAGAGTCTTGCAGATCGGTACGGTGACATTTGTACTTATCTTCGAGAGGCTGCGGAACCCTTAGGAACAGTCTCATTTTTTCTTGAAATTTTTCGTTCCATTTTGTTGACTCTGGGAATCTAAATTTCTGTTGTTTCATTCTCTCACAGATGGTGAGGACTCGCGCTACTGATCAGGGTGATCAACCACCAGCTAGACCAGCGAGAGGTCGAGGCCATGGTAGAGGTAGGGGGCCAGCCCGTGTATTAGCCAGGGCAGTACCAGATGATCCCCCTAGCATTCAGGATCTGGTTCCCGCCGCAGATGCTCCAGCGGGACAGGCTCAGGCACCGACAATGCCTATTGTTATTTCGGGTCTTCAGGAGACCTTGGACAAAATCTTGACTGTGTGTACCACCCTTGCTCAAGCAGTTGTCGTTACTTCTCAGGCCGGGGGAGGCAATCAGACACCAGTTGCCCGGACACCTAAGTAGGTTACTTAGGGCCATCAGACACCGGGGGTAGTTCCAGCCTAGCCGGTTGCTCCAGTTCGGGACTTCTTGGTACCGGCTATGCCAGAGGACGAGCAGCGTAGACTAGAGAGATTTAGTAGACTTCAGCTTCCGATGTTCAGTGGTTTGAGGGTGAGGATGATGAGGGTTTTCTTGATAAGTGTCAGAGGATTCTGTGTACTGCTGGGATTTTGTAGACCAGTGGGGTCTCGTTTGCTACTTTTCAGTTTTCTTGTGCTGCTTTCACTTGGTGGGAGACTTTTGAGAGGCGTAGGCCTGTTGGTTCAACACCCCTCACCTAGCAGCAATTCTCCACTATCTTCTTGGAGAAGTATGTACCCCAGTCTCACAGGGAGGAGCAGCGCAGGAATTTGTAGCAGCTGCGTCAGGGGGAGCTATCAGTGATGCAATATGAGATGCGGTTTTCAGAGTTGGCTCGTCATGCCACCGAGTTGGTCCCTACTGATAGGGAGAAGATTAGGAGGTTCGTGGATGGCCTCACTTATCAGCTCCACCTTTTCATGACTCGGGAGAGGGTATCAGGTGTTACATTCAAGCATGTTGTTAATATTGCTCGAGATATTGAGTTAGTTTGCCATCAGGAGAGGGAGGAGAGGGAGGCCAAGAGGCCTCGTGGATCGGGTGGTTCCAGTGGTGCTCCTTCCAGGGGGCAGTTTCAGCATGGTAGAGGACATTCATTCAGGCCTCCTCAGTCAGTCCGCCCAACCTATAGTGGTGCATCTTCGGGGCATGGTCCCCGTAGTTCTCAGCCAGGACATTCTTCATTCGGCGCCCTCCTAGCCCTGAGTATAGCTCGAGCACCACCAGTTCAGAGTTTCTCTATGCATGATTCTTCTAGTGGCCATTCTGGTGCCAGGGGTTTCTATCAGTCCCCGTCTCCAGCTCTAGGGAGTTGTTTTGAGTGCGGAGATTTTGGGCACATGTGGAGGAAGTGTCCACATCATTCTGGTGGTTCTTCTCAGCAGAGGGGCCAACCCTCGACTTCAGCTCCAATTATTTCACCACCCGCCCAGACAGCCAGGGGTGGTAGTCAGTCAGCCAGGGGCCGCCCTAGAGGGGGAGGTCGAGCAGGTAGAGGTCAGTCCCGTATATATGCCTTTCCAGTCAGGCAGATCTATGGCCTCCGATGTAGTGATCGCATGTATTGTCTCAGCCTGTCGCCGAGATGCTTTGGCTTTATTTGACCCTGGTTCTACATATTCTTATGCCCCGTCATATTTTTCCCACTTCCTGGATATGCCCCATGAGTCTTTAGTTATGTCTGTTCATGTGTCAACTTCGGTGGGCGATACTATTATTGTGGACCGTGTGTATCGGTCGCGTGTGATATTTATTGAGGGTCTGGAGACCCGAGTGGACCTACTCTTACTCAGCATGGTCGATTTTGATGTGATATTGGACATGGATTGGTTATCTACGTGTCATACTGTTCTTGATTGTCATGCTATGACCGTGACCTTAGCTATGCCAGGATGTTAGAGGGTTGAGTGGAGAGGTTCTTTTGAGTATGTGCCTAGCAGGGCGATTTCCTACCTGAAGGCTCAGCGTATGGTTGAAAAGGGGTGTTTATCGTATCTGGCTTTTGTGAGGGATGTCAGTGGTGAGACTCCTGCTATTGATTCGGTTCCTATGGTTTGTGACTTTCCAGACGTGTTTCCTGCAGATCTGCCAGGCATGCCACCTGACAGGGACATTGATTTTTGTATTGACCTGGTGCCAGGCACTCAGCCTATTTCTATTCCACCTTATCGTATGGTACCATCAGAGCTAAAGGAATTAAAGGAGCAGCTTTAGGAACTCCTAGATAAGGGGTTCATTCGGCCTAGTGTGTCACATTCGGGTGCACCGGTGTTGTTTGTGAAGAAGAAGGATGGTTCTATGCGTATGTGTATTGATTATCGGTAGCTGAACAGGGTTAAGGTGAAGAACCAGTATCCCTTGCCTCGTATTGATGACTTGTTTGATCAGTTGCAGGGTGCCAGGGTGTTTACCAAGATTGACTTGCGTTACGACTATCATCAGTTGAAGATTCAGGGGCCAGATATTTCGAAGACTGCTTTCAGGACTAAATATGGTCATTATGAGTTTCTAGTTATGTCTTTCGGGCTGACCAATGCCCCAACAGCCTTTATGCACTTGATTCATAGTGTATTCCGGCCTTATCTGTACTCTTTAGTCATCGCTTTTATTGACTATATCTTGGTGTATTCCCGATCTCGGGAGGATCATGAGCAACATTTGAGAGTTGTGCTTCAGACCTTGAGGGAGAAGAGATTGTATGCAAAATTTTTGAAGTGTGAGTTCTGGCCTGATTTAGTAGCGTTCTTGGGGCACGTGGTATCCAGTGAGGGTATTTAGGTTGACCCAAAGAAGATAGAGGTAGTGCAGAGCTGGCCTAGACCGTCATCAGGTACCGAGATTCGCAGCTTCCTTGGTATGGTAGGGTAATATCGCCGTTTCGTAGAGGGATTTTCATCTATTGCAGCACCTATGACTAGAGTGACCCAGAAGGGTGCTCAGGTCAGCTTTTACTACAAGTCCGGTATTGCTTTTGCCTACGGGCTCAGGTTCCTATACAGTTTACTGTGATGCCTCGAGAGTTGGCCTTGGAGAGTTTTTAATGCAGGACAATGGGGTGATTGCCTACGCGTCCAGACAATTGAAGGTGCACGAGAATAATTATCCACTGCACGATCTTGAACTAGCAGCTATTGTCCATGCCTTGAAGATTTGGCGTCATTATTTGTATGGGGTGCATTGTGAGATTTTCAATGATCACCGTAGTTTGAAGCATGTGCTTAAGCAGAAGGACCTGAATTTTCATCAGAGGAACTGGTTGGAGCTTCTCAAGGATTATGACCTCACTATTTTATATCATCCGGGGAAGTCCAATGTAGTGGCCGATACCCTGAGTCACAGAGTGAAGAGTTTGGGGAGTCTAGCCTACCTTCCAGTAGCAGAGCGGCCATTAGCCCTTGATGTTCAGGCTTTAGTTGGTCAGTTGGTGAGATAGGATCCATCAGAGCCCCCGCGAGTATTGGCTTATGTAGCCTCCAGGTCTTTTATTTATGATCAGATTAGAGCACGCTAGTATGATGATTTACACTTGCTCGTTCTTCAGGACAGGGTCCGTCACGGTGATGACAAGGATGTGGTTATTGGTGATGATGGGGTCATGAGGATGCATGGCCGGATTTGCGTGCCCAATGTGGATGAACTTCGAGATTTGATTCTAGCTGAGGCCCATAGTTCGCGGTATTTTATCCATCCGGGTGCCGCAAAGATGTATCAGGATCTGAGACAACATTATTGGTGGAGGCGGATGAAGAGGGATATTGTTGAGTTCATGGCTCGGTGTCTCAACTGTCAGCAGGTCAAGTATGAGAACCACAAACCAGGTGGATTGCTTCAGAGATTAGATATTTCGGAGTGGAAGTGGGAGCGAATCACCATGGACTTTGTAGTTGGGGTCCCACGGACTTCGAGGAGGTGTGATGNAATATAATAATAGTTATGAGTCGAGTATCCAGATGGCTCTGTATGAGGCTTTATATGGTAGGAGGTGCAGATCTCCGGTTGGTTGGTTCGAGCCAGGCGAGGCTAGGCTATTGGGCACATACTTGGTTCAGGATGAGTTAGGTAAGGTGAAGTTGATTCAGGAGCGGCTTCGCACGGCATAGGCTAGGCAGAAGAGTTATGCGGATCGGTAGGTCCGAGATGTGTCTTTCATGGTTGGGGAGAAGGTGTTGCTGAAGTTGTCACCCATGAAGGGTGTTATGAGGTTCGGGAAGAAGGGAAAGCTAAGTCCCCGGTTCATTGGGCCATTTAAGGTGCTTCAAAGGATTGGGGAGCTGGCTTACAGACTTGCCTTGCCTCCCAGCTTATCGAGTATTCATCCGGTTTTCCATGTTTCGATGCTCCGAAAGTATGTTGGTGACCCGTCTCATGTTTTGGACTTCAGCACGGTACAACTCGAGGGTGAAATGTCATATGAGGTAGAGCCAGTAGCTATTTTGGGTCGTCCGGTCAGAAAGCTGAGGTCTAAGGATATAGCTTTAGTGAAGGTTCAGTGGAGAGGACAGCCGATTGAGGATGCCACTTGGGAGATCGAGCGGGAGATGCGGAGCAGATATCCTCACTTATTTGAGACTCCAGGTATGTTTCTAGACACGTTCGAGGACGAACGTTTGTTTAAGAGGGGGAGGATGTAATGACCCGGCCAGTCGTTTCGTGGAATTACCCCCGTTTCCCCTGTTTCTGCTTTATCGTATGTTGCTTCGCCTATTTATGTTGTTTTGGGTCGGTTGGTTCGGGTTCGGAGTGTTCGTGGTGAGAACTGAGACACTTAGTCTCTTAAATTAGCTTAGTAGTTGAAAATGTCAATTGGGAGTTGACTTATTGGTAAACGATCTTGGAATGTAGATTTTATGGCTTGGATAGCTTCGTTAGGTGATTTGGGACTTATGAGTGTGCTCGGAATGAAGTTTTGATGTATGGTGTAGAATTAGGCTTTAATTGGCGAAAGTTAGTTTTTGGCGATTTCGGGTCGGCAGGGGAAAATAGGCTATCGGGGTCAGAATGGAATTTCGGAAGTTGGAGAAGGTTCGTAATGTCATTTTAGAGATGTGTGCAAATTTTCAGGTCAACGGATGTGTTTTGGATTGTTTCGGCATCCTTGGTGAAATTTAGATATTTCAAAGTTCGTAGGCTTGAATTTGATGCGGAGTTTGGACTTTTAGTGGAATTGCGCAGGTGCGAAGAATTGTCCGCACGTGCGGTTTAACTGGGCAGGAGGTATAAATAGGTGCCTCCACGAAATTTTGGCATTTCTTTCATTTTTGCATGTGGGTTGAGCCAATTTGGGACAAATTTGAAGGAGGAATTCGAGAGTCTTCAATAGAGGTAAGTTTCCCGGACTATAAACTCGATTCTATGTTATTTGTTGACGGATTAGGCTTGGAATTTGTGGATTAAATGGCATAAATTGGGGGTTTAGGGATTGGGAGACTAAGACTTGTAATCAAGGAATTTAGGAGTTGTTCGTGGTCGGATTTTGGCGCATTTTATATGTGTAGACTCGGGAAAGAAAAAGGATTCTTATGACGCGATTTTTATCGAATTTCGAGACGTGGGCTCGGGGCTCTGGTTTGGCCAATTTCGGGAATTGTGCTTAAAATTGATAGCTTTCGATTGGGTTTTGTTCCTTTAGCGTATATTGATGATGTTAATATGATTTTGGTTAGATTCGGAGCAATCGAGAGCCGATTGGAGGGGCAAGAACATCGTGGATTAGTATTGTGGCCCGGTAGAGGTAGGTAATGGCCATAAATCTTTTCTTGAGGGTATGAAACTCCAGACTTCATATTTCTCACTCTTTTTAGAATTGCGCACATGTCGGATGACGAGTATGTGGTGCGCACTGGTTTTTGGATTGGACTTGGTCCTCTCCGTGGCAACTATTGAGCTGCGTATTTTACTCTAAACCATATTTTAAATTTTGTTCGAAAACTATTGCTATATTTGGCCTATAAGCCATGTTTGGGGCCTCGTGTCGGCTTGTTTAGACCCCTTGGGGCCTTTTTACTGCTATTTTCCTCACTGTGTTGACTTATGATTTACACTCAGTCATGTTATGTTTAACTGATTTCGAAACTCAACTTTATTTACACTATTTTGAGATATAAAATGATGTTTTAGGTCGAGTACCCCATTTTACTGATACGCCCGAGGGGCTATTGAGAGTTTCTGACTGAGTGAGGCCGAGGGCCTGATTGTGAGGATATGATATGCCACGAGGTGACTTGACTTTAGCGCTTGGGCTGAAGGAGCCCCTCCGGAGTCTGTACACACCCCCAGTGAGCGCAGGTACCTACTGAGGGCGAGTGCCGAGTGCCGTGTGCCGAGGGACGAGTGATTGGGAGGCATGAGTAACAGTGAGGTTGCCCGAGGGGCTGATATTGAGTGACTGTGAGGTTTGCTGAGTGATTTTTTGCCCGAGGGGCGATTCATGATTCATGTTTTGGCTTGAGGGGCTACTTATGATTTATTTCATTTTACACTAAATCCTTCGGGTATTTTTATTTCTGAAATTGTTGGAAAACACATTCTTCAAAGGACATTACAGAAGTTGTCTTTTAAGGCATGTTGATTTCATATATATATGTATATACTGTTGGAAAGAAAGGCTATGCTTATTGTGAACTGATGTTTTGATTTTATGTGTTTCTTACTGCTTAGACTTGATTTATTTCCATTACTACTGAGTTGGCGTACTCACATTACTCCCTGCACCCCTGTGTGCATATACAGGTGTTGATACCAAGCGTTAGCCATCTATTTCTGTGCGGAGCCAGAGTCGAGATATAGAGGTAGTTGTTCGGCGTCCGCAACAAATCTCTATTTTCCCTTCTTATTTTGTACCTAGTTCTTCGTTCCGAGGTTTTGTA
Organism: Nicotiana knightiana; assembly: GCA_005239525.1. Lineage (NCBI taxonomy): Eukaryota > Viridiplantae > Streptophyta > Magnoliopsida > Solanales > Solanaceae > Nicotiana > Nicotiana knightiana. The sequence goes on from ML436582.1 coordinate 19,685, forward strand.
TTATAATAGTAGACTTTTTGGTATATTCCTTAGATGCCCATGACATGTTGACTCCGGATCTTGGGGATTGTTTTAGACGGTTTAACTGTTTGTTTTTCTTAATAGATTCAGTAATTTATTTACGTTTATGAAATGGTGAAAATGAGTTGGGATTTTGGGAAGAAACTATAAATATGTGATTGTTGTCTAGCCTAGTTCCATGAGAGGCACCATCACGGCCGGGTTAGGATTTGGAGTCGTGACAGATCTTCAACACAAGATTCCATTAAGAGAACAAACGTTACCATTCTCAAATTCAAGCAAAGTTCCATTAAGAACAGAACGTTACCATTATCAATTTCGATCAAATTTCCTACAAGGTTCCAACGATAATTTTTAAGAATCGTAGCAACGTAAAATTTTGCTGGTCTAAAGGAGTATGGTGCATTCTTTCCCAAGAACATTATATGAATTTTTCCCTTCTCTAGGTATGTTAAGGCTAAGACTTTCCTTCATTTTGGCATGATCTCGTCAAGTTTGATAACGAGGCATAAAGAAAAATTCATATCCCGGAATTTACGTATATTTTTCTAGTCTCGCAAGTTACAATATTCCCTTTATCGGAATGTCATATTCATTTGAGTATTTCATTCTTCCAGTCAAGAGATCTGAGAGTCTATATATACAGTATTACAATATTTTCATTACCATCGAGCTATAATCGATGGGCAGACCCCTATTGGGCAACCTCTGATCAGATGGTAAGTTATATACTGAGCCTACTGTGACCGAGCGCCTATGAGCGAGCCCAGTTGGTCGAGATACAGAGCCTAGTATGGCCGAGCGCCTATGAGCGAGCCTACTACAACAGAGCATATATATATATATATATATATATATATACCGAGCCTTATAAGGTCGGACAATACCGAGCCTTATAAGGTCGGACAACTATTTTGCTTACTATATTGAGAGGGTTGAGTCAGCATCAATAGGTAAGAATATCTTCAAATTATCTTTCACTTCCAGCTACTTGCAGTTATTATATTATCACTTTAGTTTCAGCTTTCAGTATATTACCTTACATACTCGGCACATTATTTCGGACTGATGTCCTTTTACTGGGGGCGCTGCATTTCATGTGTGCAAGTTCATATAGACAGATGGGTAGGCCTCCTCATTAAGTATTGCTAGAGTTCAGCTTAATTGGTAAGCTCCATGCCCTTCGGAGTTGTCGGGTCTAGAGCCTTATATACATCTTATATACATATATGTATATATGTTATGAGTAGGTTGGGGAGCTGTTCGGATCACAGTATATCCATCAGTAGAGGCTTGTAGACATATCCTGTCAGTTAGTGAAATATGTTGGGCTTGCAGGCCTTGTGTATATATTTGGTTGGTTTGTCAGCTGTAAAAATTATGACGGCCTTGTCGGCCCTGTATTATATTGAAATCTAGTCAGCATTCGCAGTTGTCTTGCAATGTGGTCCATGGATGATGTTTTAGACTTCAATACCACACAAGAAGATAGGTTACTTTGTGCTGTCTCAGTTGAAGAACATGGTTCTTCTTGGCGTTCCAACTACTACTGTTGCGGAATAATAAAAAGAAGTAAAGTAAAAACACAGAGATTTTTACGTGGAAAACACCTGGCTTAAAAGGTGAAAAAACCAAGACCTACTCCTCAGTAGGATTTGCTCAAACTCTTCACTAAAACTCTGAGCCAAACAGACTTACAAAATAAAGTCTTTTGTAATCCTAGGACTAACTCTAATCCCTTTGTAGTAACTAGCCCCTAGCTAATTTCTACACACCTCAAGTTAACTCTAACTTGAACAATACGTACCTATTACAATTGCTTCTATGAAAGCTGACAGATACTATATTGAAACTCCTACTACAATCAACTAGACTCAATAATCAATCAGATGGAACTGGTTCTTCTAGTTGAACTGTAGCCTTTAGATCGCACAATGATTCTGCTAGCAAAATAACTCTGGGAACTTTGCTTTCAGACTTTGATTCACTTCAGCTTTTGTGCGTGTGGAATTCCAGCAGAAATACATCAAGTATTTATAGAGTCAGTTGTTGAGATTGTCTTCTAATTCTAGTCCAACTCTACCTAGGTGATCATAATTCGTACCAAACTCAACTTCCTTTATTTTATTACTTTCCTTGATGAATTCGACTTCAATCAACTCATCAGTTTGCAACCTTTTCGCATTAGGAGACAATCTTTTGGTTCATTGATATTTCATATTCACAAACATCTCCTAAGCATAAACGGTTCATATGCCAGCTATTTGGTTCAAGATGTGTGCTCTGATGGACCCGGTTCAACTGGTCAGCCATTTGTCAAACTTCAAAACTATGCAGTGCCATGGGTCAACAAATTCTCCCTTTTTGATGATGACAAACTCCGTGCTTAATCCTGTATACACTTCAACCACTTTGTATGGTTTTAAGCATTAATTATAGATAATCCAGGTTCATTAGGTTATAATATCACATTGAAAAAACATTTTGAAAAGAAATTCAACACATATCTTCCCCCTTTTGGCATCATCGAAAAGTTCGCAAAATGATATACTTACCAATTTTATTAATTATTACTCATGGCCATTCAGGAAACTGCAGGTGCAAAGCATGATTAATCACACAAGAAGCCAATAAATGTTAGCTAACTAAGAAATTGAGACAAGTCAATAACTAGAAGCAAAATTCATTGATTAGTAACGATAATCAACCACCATACAGAAAAACAAAAACAAACCAACCATGAGCAAAAAGAAAAGAGTAAAAGGAACTGAAAATGAATAATTGGTCTAAAGAAGGGTTATGGAAGCTCTGAAAAGCCTAAGGATGGGAAGGTGCAGAGGAGGTTGTGGTCTTGGATTGTAGGAGAGACAACATCTGCTGAAGAACACCCTCGTTCTTTTCTTTCTCCTTTGCTAATTCAGCCCTAAGAGCATCCCGCTCAGCTTCAACCTCAATCACACGAGACTTCAAACGAAGGATCTCCATATCCTTAATCTCGTTTTCCTGCACCAGAGTTCTAACTTTGCTGTTGACTGGTTGCTTCCTAGATGAACCAGGTTCATCCACAGGAACATTGACATTGTAGTCACATGTAAGCAAAGTTTCCTTCCCAAAATAGTCTTTGGCAGTCGCCATCTCAGCCTTCTTTACTGGAACCCCAAAATGTGCAAGCACTGCTGTTAGAATGAATCCATAAGGAATTTCATGTGCTTTGGTTCCATTCACCACTCTGTCAAAGAGTTGGATGATGAAAGCCGACCAATTAATTTGCTTTCCCGTGTACAAGCATTCCATCAAGGTAAGATCCATAAAATTTGCCATGTGCCTTCTTTCTTGTCTAGGAAGTAGGAACTTGATGAAGAACTCAAAGAGTAGCTTGTGCTCTGGCTTCATTTCACTCTTGTAAACCGGCCTGGGTTCAATCTCGTTCTCACTATCACTAAATAACCTGGTGATGTTGATTGCTGAGGCCATCCCATCTAGACAAGGCCATCTCTGCCTTGTGTAGTACTCATAACCCTCAGCTGGTATGTTCAGAATAACACCCAGTTCATTAACATCAAAGGAAACTTCAATTCCTTTGACCATAGAGGTGACCCTGCCTTCCTTGACAATGGCATTCCCCATAAATTCTACCAACTCAGCTCTTCCCAGCCTGCCTTCCATGCGAAGGACCAGGTCCTTCCAGCCTTGCACCTCCAGAGTTACATGAGATATTGCATTCTAGGCTCCTCTAAATCCTTCACCAGCTTACCCTTCAGTTTTTTCTTTTTCCAAACATGGTAACTCTATCAGTCACCTCTCCTATTTCCTTCTCCTCCTCTCCACTCCAGTCGGCATCATCATCCTCAACAATTTTCACTTTCTTTGGCTTGGCCCTAGTCTTCTTAAAAGATCTTGTTGGTGTGACGGACATTCTAGCTGACTTGTTTTAAATAAGCCTTAGCCTTTGTGGGTTTTGGTGTCTCAGCCACACCTGGATCAGGCTGCTCCTCCTGTTGGACCAGATCCAACCCAGTCTCTTCAATCTCAATTGTCTCAACAGGCTCTCCAACTTTTGCTTTTCCTTTTGCTGCCCTCTTCTTCTTGCTCTCCTTCAGAGCCTTTTCTAGTTTCTATTCTTCATCTCTCACAGTTCTACGAGTAGCTCTTACTTTTGGAGCACGAACATTAGCAACTTCAGAAATTTTTCTTTTCTTTGAAGGAACTGGGTGAGTTGCCTTCTTGGGTTTCTGACTCCTTCTTCTCTTGTGGTTATAAGTCTCCCCCAGTTTCTTCAACCTTTCAGCCAATGTTTCTTCCCCCGATGAACCAGGTTCATATGTTCCTTTCTTCAGACTTGCAAGACCTGCTGCAACTTCCTTAACTATACTTCCCCCTAAATCAGTGACGTTTTCTCCAACAGTTTTAGGAATGGGACCACAGATAACCAGCGTGGTACCATCCTCCCTAGATCCCCTCACATCTTCTTTTCCATCTCTCTCAAAAGTTCTTTCTTTTCTCCCACCCTTCTTCCTTCCAGGTATTTCAACATTAATAACAGACCCAACCAACACGAATCATTTATCAGCAGAAGTAAATTCAGAATCGATTTCAAGATTACCCTTTTCAGAACTGGTTGAACCAGGTGCGTCATCCTCATTAGATGATTTAAAGGATTCACTGGATGAATCTGACTTAGTACCTTTGTCTGATTTAATAAGATCCTCCAAGAATTTTTCCCTAGTCCCAGAAGCAATAGATTTTCGGGCAAGAACTTTAACACGACGATTCTTGGAGGCAGGAGTAGGGTCTGTAGTGGGTTCAGGAATGGGTGTATTTTTTCAGGGGATGATGTAATTTCTGGTGATTCAGAACTGTAAACTCATGGAGAATTGGAGACTGATTCAGAATGCCCTCCATCATAATCACGATTAGGTGAGGAATTAGACGAAGAAGCTGGTGGTGGTGAAGACATTTTTATGTATTGTTAGAAGGAAAGGACGAGTTGCAAGTTTTGGGTTGTGTAGTATGAGTTGAACTTGGTTTGAAGGTAGCTTTATGAAGAGAGGAGTAATGATTGCCTTTTATAAGATATGGCTATTAATTTTACAACGGGTAAAAAATTTATTCAAGTGGAAGTCTAATAGTTGTAGGAGTGTCATTGATTTGACGGTTGAGAGTTCCCTATTTCTAGGCTAATTGAGTATTGATGTGACTCCTTGGAACGAGTTCATTTATGGATTAGTACAAAGACTTAGGAATGAACCAAATATAGATAGAATCCTGCTCATGTGTGACTGTAATTGAATTAATATATGGAGAAAAGTACGTACCTTGTCAGTCAGATGAATCAACATAGATGAACCAGGGTCATCTGTTAGAAATATTTAAATTGCCTCATTTACAAAGATAAATAAACATTATTAGTATACAGGGAATCATATTAATAAAGGGCACAAGAGTATGGCAATAAAGACGTGATGCTGAGAAATTATTAATTTGATTAAGTACCTAATTAAAATTTTCTAGCAAAAAAATAACATTCATTTATATATATATATATATATATTTTTTTTTTCTTTTTTTTTCAATCAGGTGATCTTAATCATCCCTAATTCTAGCATGTTTCTCTCAAAATACTCCCTACTAAGTGCTTTAGTGAATATATCAACAATTTGATGATCAGTAGCACAAAATTCGATTGAATCATTCCTTTTTCATAGTTATCCCTTAGGAAATGGTGTCTAACATCTATGTGCTTAGTCCTTTTGTGATGAACCAGGTTCTTCGTCATACTAATAGCACCAGTGTTATCACAAAAAATAGGAATGCATCCCACACCAATACCAAAGTCCATGAGTTATTGTTTTATCCATAACAACTGGGCACAGCATGAGGTTGCAACCACATATTCAGCCTCAGCAGTAGACAAGGATACTGATATTTGTTTCTTGGTAGCCCAAGACACAAGGCATGAACCCAAAAAGTGAGCCATACCTGAAGTACTT
>ML436582.1:25870-45645 GCA_005239525.1 Nicotiana knightiana
TATTATTTCACATACTTTTGTTGGTGGACCATTGTTCCATTTGGGGTTTGCTTCATTTGCAAGCCTAAGAAAAAGTTTAGCTCACCCATCATACTCATCTCAAACTCACTTCCCATTAGCATAGCAAATTCCTTGCTCAATTTTTCAGAAGTCGCCCCAAATATGATATCATCCACATATATTTGCACAACCAGGAGATCCTTACCCTTTTCCCTTAAGAACAAGGTACTATCAATTTTGCCTCGTTTGTACCCATGTTCTAGCAGGAATTTTGATAATCGTTCGTGCCATGCTCTTGGTGCCTATTTGAGACCATATAGAGCCTTGTGGAGTTTGTATACATGGTCAGGTGACTCCTTGCTTTGAAAACCTGTAGGCTGCTTGACAAATACATTTTCCTTCAGATAGACATTTAGAAAGGCACTCTTAACATCCATCTGATGAAGAGTGAATTCCATGTGTGCAGCAAATGCTATAAGAAGTCTGATTGCCTCCAGTCTTGCCACAGGGGAAAAGGTCTCATCATAGTCAATTTTTTTTTCTTGACTATATCCTTGAACAACTAATCTTTCCTTATTCCTTGTAACAGTTCCACCCTCATTGAGCTTGTTCCTGAAGACCCACTTGGTGCCAATTACTGAACTATCTAGTGGCCTGGGTACCACGTGCCATACTTGACTTCTTTCAAACTGATTCAGCTCTTATTGCATGGCGTTTACCCAATTAGCATCTTGCAGGGCTTCCCCAATGTTCTTTGGTTCGATCATGTATAGAAAGGCATCAAACACACACAGATTTTTCAAGGATGATCTTGTTTTGATTCCGGATGCCAAATTTGTTATGATGTTCTCAAGAGGGTGAGAACTCTGATATCTGTGTGGCTTAAGTACCAGATGTCCATTCCTAGATGATTTCATGGTGTCTTGTTGCTGTAGAGCAGGATCAGGGCCAAGTTTCATATGTTGAATTCCCCCTGTCATGATGCTTGGGGTAGTTGAACCTGGTCCACCTTCCATGCTTGCTTCACTGTGATCACTGCTTTTTACAAGTCCAAGCTCCTCATCTTCAGCTTCCTGTATCTCAGCAAGAATGTTAGTTTCATCAAAGAAAACATGTATACTTTCTTCTACACACATAGTTCTTTTATTATACACTATATAAGCTTTACTATGTGATGAATATCCCAAGAATAATCCCTCATCACTTCTGGGGTCAAATTTTCCTAGGGAATCTTTGCCATTATTATGTACAAAACACTTGCATACAAAAGCCCTAAAGTGGGATATGTTGGGCTTTCTCCCTTTAAGTAATTCATAGGGAGTTTTCTCTACCAAAGGTCTGGTCATGCATCTATTGATTATGTAACAAGCAGTATTTATTGCTTCAGCCCAGAAGCCGTGAGGTAGTTTGCTAGATAGGATCATGGTTCTTTCCATGTCTTCAAGAGCATAGGGCTTCCCCAATGTTCTTTGGTTCGATCATGTATATAAAGGCATCAAACACACACAGATTTTTCAAGGATGATCTTGTTTTGATTCCGGATGCCAAATCTGTTATGATGTTCTCAAGAGGGTGAGAACTCTGATACCTTTGTGGCTTAAGTACCAGCTGTTCATTCCTAGATAATGCCATGGTGTCTTGTTGCTGTAGAGCAGGATCAGGGCCAAGTTGCATATGTTGAATTCCCCCTGTCATGATGCTTGGGGTAGTTGAACCTGGTCCATCACCTGTTCCACCTTCCATGCTTGCTTCAATGTGATCACTGCTTCTTACCAGTCCAAGCTCCTCATCTTCAGGTTCCTGTCTCTCAGCAAGAATGTTAGTTTCATCAAAGACAACATGTATACTTTCTTCTACACACATAGTTCTTTTATTATACACTATATAAGATTTACTATGTGATGAATATCCCAACAATACTCTCTCATCACTTCTGGGGTCAAATTTTCCTAGGGAATCTTTTCCATTACTATGTACAAAACACTTGCATCCAAAAGCCCTAAAGTGGGATATGTTGGGCTTTCTCCCTTTAAGTAATTCATAGGGAGTTTTCTCTACCAGAGGTCTGGTCATGCATCTATTGATTATGTAACAAGCAGTGTTTATTGCTTCAGCCCAGAAGCTGTGAGGTAGTTTGCTAGATAGAAGCATGGTTCTTGCCATGTCTTCAAGAGTTCTGTTTTTCCTTTCAACAACCCCATTTTGCTGTGGGGTTCTAGGAGCAGAAAAGTTATGATTAACACCATGTTCATCACAGAACTCAACAAACTTATCATTCTCAAATTCAGTAGCATGGTCAGATTTTATTGATGCCAGTTGATGTCCTAATTGATTTTGAGTTTTCTTGACAAATGAGGTGAACATATCAAATGCTTCATCCTTAGATGCCAGGAATAAGGTCCAAGTGAACCTTGAATAATCATCAACTAGCACCATCACATATCTCTTACCACCTCTACTCAAAGTTCTCATAGGACCACATAGATCCATATGAACCAGTTCCAACGTCCTGGTGGTACTGACTATTTTCTTACTTTTGAAAGAGGACCTTACCTGCTTCCCCCTGGCACATGCCTCACAAACTTTGTCCTCCTTGAACTTAATGTTAGGAAGTCCTACCACTAAGTCCTTAGAGACTAGTTTGTTAAGCTGAGTTAGACTTGCATGACCAAGTCGTTTGTGCCACAGGAGGGGATCACTGTCCAACACACTTAGGCAAGTGAGTTCATTTTCAGACAGTGTGGACAAGTCTATGACATAGATGTTATTCATTCTTTTTTCCTGCAAAACAATCTTGTCAGTAAGCAGATTTATCATAAAACATTTTGTAGAAGTAAAAGCAACCAGGTTACCTCTGTCACACAGTTGCGATACACTGATCAGGCTATGTTTCAAGCCATATATTAGATACACATGTTCAATGGATCGCTTATCATCCTTACCTACCTTACCAACCCTAATGATTTCACCTTTCTTTCCGTTTCCAAAGGAGATATTTCCTCCTTTCAGACTTTCAAGTGAAAGGAACTGTTCCATGTTCCCAGTCATATGCTTTGAGCAGCCACTATCCAAATACCAAATCTGGATGCCTCCTCTCAGTTGAACCTACAAAAAGAATCAAAGGTTAGTCTTAAGAACCCAAAATAGTTTGGGTTCTTTTCTATGAGAGAATGGATGAATCAAATTTTTCCTGGCCCAATTTGGTAGCCAGGTTTTCCCTTTTACAAACCTCTCATTTCTTCGACAGGCCTGCTATTTTGCAGTACACTCATATTTGTAGTGCCCAGTCTTACCACAATAGGTGCAGATTTTATTCTCAAGAAGAGTGAGATACTCATTTTTGGGATCCCACTTCGGCAATTGACTTCCAAAGCCAATCCCTCTCCTGTTGCTACTATGATTCTCTTGAAACCATATCAGGGCGTCAGAGGATTTATTTCATTTACAAGTTCGATCTAGTTCATGTTTGACTTTTCCAAGTTCTTCATTAAGAGTTCTTATTTGTTCGTCCTTGGCATACATCTTATCTTTTAACTTTCCCATGTTTTCTTCTAACATGATATGAGAATAATCAACAACCTTTTTACTTGATCCTAAGTTTAGTTTTAAGTTTACAGATTTTAGTTCTAGAATCTCAGTTTCAAGTGGATGAACCTGGTTCAACAAGTCAGTGTTTTTCTTTTCAGATTCACTGAATCTGATTTCCAAGTTCATGCACTTTGCTTTCAGCATTGCACATTCTTTAGATAGTTGATCCTTCTCTTTGGTTGTTTCCTCAGAATCATCTATGAAATCAAGTAGCAACTCAGAGAGTTTTTCCTTAGATAGGAACTTTACTTTGTTTTTAAGATGAGAGATACTTACCTCTGGTTCTTCATGTGATTCCTTGTCAGATTCTCCAATTGCCATGAGCGCCTGATCTTCAGTCTCCCCATCTTCTGATTCTTCATCTGATCTTGCCCCCAAGCAGCAACCATAGCCTTTGTTGTGGTTTTCTTGGGTTGGACCTGTTCCTTCTTCNCTGAATTCTTTGGTGATCATGGCCATCTCATCATCTTCCAGATCTAGTCCCTCAGTGATTCTTAGGGCTATACTCCTCTCCTTCTTTGGACCATCCATCTTCGTTGTCTGCCTTCTCAGTTCATAGGCAGTGAGGTTTCCAATTAGCTCATCCAATCTGAGGGTTGCCATATTTTTGGATTCCTGGATAGTAGTGATTTTGCCTTCCCAAGAAATAGGCAAGACCTTTGTTAGTATCTTCTCAACCTTGTCCTCTTCAATAATGACTCTTCCAAGAGACTTCAGTTCATTAGTCAAGGTTGTGAACCTTGTGTACATCTCTTGGATAGTCTTTCCTTCTTTCATAGTGAAGTTTTCATATTGAGAGTATAGTAGAGTACCTCTTGACCATTTTACCTGAGGTGTTCCTTCATAGGCTACTTGCAAGGTGTCCTAAATCTCTTTGGCAGTGGTGCAACTTTGGATTCTGTTGTTCTCGTCTAGACCTCGTCCACATACTAGCTAATTTTTGGCCTTTGCATTCTTCTCCCATTTCATCAAATCCTCAGCAGTGCAATCAACTCTTGTCTTTGGTATATCTATACCTTCAGCAGTCTTCATCATGGTAGCTAGAGGACCATCACTGACTATGTCCCAGAGTTCATAGTCTTCTCCAATTAGGTGATCCTTCATCCTATTTTTCCACCATGAGTAGTACTGGCCATTGAAGAGTGGTGGCCTTGCAGTTGATTGACCTTCCCAATTTCCAGGTGGTGCACTCATCTTGATCTTCTCCAAGGTGTTAGCCATTCAAGGATAACCTTCTCTGATACCAATTGATGTTTTAGACTTCAATACCACACAAGAAGATAGGTTACTTTGTGTGGTACCCAATTTTCGAGTGCTGTCTCAGTAGAAGAACCTGGTTCTTCTTGGTGTTCCAACTACTACTGTTGTGGAATAATAAAAAGCACTAAAGTAAAAACACAGAGATTTTTACGTGGAAAACACTTGGCTCAAAAGGTGAAAAAACCACGACCTACTCCTCAGTAGGGTTTGCTGAAACTCTTCACTAAAACTTTGAGCCAAACGGACTTAAAAAAATAAACTCTTTTGTAATCCTAGGACTAACTCTAATCCCTTTTTATTAAGTAGCCCCTAGCTAATTTCTACACACCTCAAGTTAACTCTAAATTAAACAGTACGTACTTATTAAAATTGCTTCTATGAAAGCTGACAGATACTATATTAAGACTCCTACTACAATCAACTAGACTCAATAATCAATCAGATGGAACTGGTTCTTCTAGTTGAACTGTAGCCTTTGGATCGCACAATGATTTTGCTAGCAAAATAACTCTGGGAACTTTTCTTTCAGACATTGATTCACTTCAGCTTTTGTGCGTGTGGAATTCCAGCAGAAATACATAAAGTATTTATAGAGTCAGTTGTTGAGCTTGTCTTCCAATTCTAGTCCAACTCTACCTGGGTGAACATAATTCGTACCAAACTCAACTTCCATTATTTTATTACTTTCCTTGCTGAATTCGACATCAATCAACTCATTAGTTTGCAACCTTTTCGCATTAGGAGACAATCTGTTGGTTCATTAATATTTCATATTCAGAAATATCTCCTAAGCATATATGGTTCATGTGCCAGCTATTTAGTTCAAGATGTGTGCTATGATGGACCTGGTTCAACTGGTCAGCCATTTGTCAAACTTCAAAACTATGCAGTGCCGTGGGTCAACAATGACCAAAGTATGACATCATATGTTCAGAGTCCCTTAGTTTCAAGTTGGTACACAAGGATAGGTAAGGCACCGGGTGCCGGTCTCGCCCCCAGGTTCGGGGCGTGACAAAAGTGGTATGAGAGTAGTTCTGTCCTAGGGAGTCTACAAGCCGTGTCTAGTAGAGTCTTGTTTATGAGTGTGTCGTGCACCACACTTATAAGGAGGAGGCTACATGGCATTTAGGACTGTCACTCTTTCTTCTTACTCTAGATCGTGTGGTAGAGCACACTTATAAGAATTCAAATCCCGAGCTTCTATTCGTAATAAGACGATGCCTACATTCAGAAAGATGATCGATAAGAGATATAGCTATGGAAGCGTTGAGTTAGAGGAACTCGATTTTGCATCTTGTTTATGATGAGTAAATGAGAGGTCTTCAGCAGATCATGCGTGTACTAAAAGGTGTACGATTCTTGATAAGGATATTTTAGGAAAAAATCTTATCCACTCTTACGGTAAAAAGGAATAATGGAATCGAAAGGTAGACACAAGTTTCAGCAAGTAAAATAAGCAAGGTGAAGACGGGTACGAGGTACCCAGTTAATGAAGATTAACAATATTTACAATTCAAGCAGAGGAATATAAGATTTTTGAGTTATATTCAACGGTAACAGAAGTATGTACAATTGGCCACACCAATCTAAGATTATGCTCTGGAGTTAACAAATACGGTTTAAGAGAAGGACATAATATCACGATCCTACTGGGGTTAGAGTGAGCCAAAATGGTGGACGAATTGTTTGTGTTAGTTAACATTTCCAAAGGATATTGCAAATGTGTTAATAGATCTCTTTGTGAGACACCCAGATGGTGCACACTAAAATAGTACAGCTATGAGTACTACAAAGATAGGAACTGAAAACCTTAAAGGGATAAATATTACATTAGTCTGGCTCACGTACCTAGTGGAGCGAGAATGCTAAGAAACCCGAAGAGCCGCTCGATGGAGAAAATAGGAGCTAAAAGCGAAAGAATTTCTTGATTCGAGTTTTCAGAATAAAGTGATAAGGCATAAATGTTAGTGGGAAATAAGAAAAGAGTCGATGAAGAATTATGAGTAAGATTTGATACATGGATGACAACGGTAGAAAAATAAAATGACGTTATTATAGGATATATATTAAAGTGAAGGAAAAGATGAGAGGATCCAGGCCTTGAGACAACGAAAGAGTATAGGCCATAAGGTTATAACCTCATTTCGAAAAATAAGTTCGTGACTCCAACACGACTAGCAAAAGGGAGAGTTAATCCCCAGAGTAATTGAAATAAATATGGCTGGTGAACAAGATAAACTAAACATGAATTAGGAACTGAGTGATTTGATAATCGTCAGCATCATGAGAATTTCGTATTGCATTCCAGCAACAATAGAATGGACAACAGAAGGAGATCCACGATGAATTAAGAGAATGGTCATTCAGGGAGACGTTTCCCTAAAGCAAGCAATATGAGCGAAGTTAAGCTTAAGGGACCATATACGCCAGTTACAGTAAGTGTCACCATCGCGAGTGAGGAATTTTGTTATCCTTGGTACAGAAGGATTACCGCAAGGCGAGTAAGGGTCATTGATGATGTGAAAGGACGCCAAAGTTGAAGAGGAAAAATATTTATAGGCAGGTCGTCATAGATCAAAGTCTTAGTACTCCCCTAAAGGGGGGAATATGGAATGATAAAGGAAGAATGCGATTAAAAAAAATGAGAAAGGGATGAGACTGCACTTTTCCAAATGTTACAGATATGCTATGATTCCAGAACATTATGTAAGCACGACGTCATAAAAATGAAGTAAGGATTCCTGCCCAGGGTGTTACTGATAGATAAGGAGCCAGTAAATGAGGTAAATAAGACAAGGAAATAACCCAAGAAGGATTACGCGGAATATGGATATGGGAATGGGCCGACAAGTAGTTAGTAGTTGATTCAGGAAAAGCCTAGTCATGACTTGACAGGAAGTTACAGACAAATCAACAGATCATGCAAGATAAATATAGTAAACCCCAACATGGAGAATTCGGCCTCGCAATAATGTCATTATAATACTTGAGATATATTCAAACAGGAGTCGGGGTCGTTAAAGGTACCGTATAAGTGTTACGGGGATAAAAGAATGCCACTGGGAAGGCAGTCAAAATATCAGTTCAGAAGCAACCCTACAAGCACAAGGGCATGGAGGTAAGCCACTATGGATGATTATAGGCAAGGAAGGACATCAAAAGGTCCGTAATAAGCTCATAGCTTTATGAGAGTCAAGGGTTCTCCCTAAGTACTACAACAAAAAGACTAGCTGAGGAAATAAGGAAGAAGGCTTCAACTTAAGCACAACGACCTAAAGAGGAAATGGTCGTGTAACAATAGTCTCACAACAACATTGTAAGCACTCCAAAGGAAAATGGCACCTACCGTGGCTAATGAACAGGGAAGTAAAATCAGAAGTAATATTCAAGATCATATGAGTTGTATGGAATTCCAATATGCATGGGCACTAAGATAAGGTAAGTATGCGCGCAAATAGAGGGCAGAAAGAGCGAGAAAAGTAATTACCTATGTTTAAAGAAAGCTGAAAAGGAACGGAAGGAATTATTCGATTAATGATCTAGAGTTGGTTACGTTATGAACGCACTTAAGAGTTCAAAGTATTGTCCATGCAGCATATATGTTGACAATCATATAGCCGTAGAAGAGTCTGTTTTATGTTAAATGAAAGAATTGAGCCCAAGTCATAGGCAAAGGATCGAATTGTTAGAAGATTGAATCATGGATATTCCATAGCGTCCTTGAAGGGCTAAAGTAATAAATAACACCATGAGACGCAGGTGGGAAGATAACTTAAGCCTATATAAGGGTTGATCAGAAGAAAGAGGAAACTAAAGAGTTGCATCAACTAAGTAAATCAGGAGTTTGATTATTGAACCCAGAAAATTATGGACACAGAAGAATACCAGCCTCATAAGAAGTCAGTATAAAGCTCTCGACGAATCAGGTAAAAAGATGCAAGTATTATAATAGAAGTTCAAGTTGTGGATGTGAATTCTACCTATATGGAAGGAAGGTCATGAAGAAGATAGAATATGTGATGCGATACTTTAAAGTAAGTAAGGTAAAGGTGAACAACGTACAAGATACTCAAATGCAAAAGGTCGTGAATAGTCCATACTTCGGATAGAAGACTAGAAGCGTGGGGATTCAATATCCAGAAATGATAGCGGCATCGTCAGTGGAATATCTTATAGCCTATGGTTTCTAGGTACCAATAGGTCTATTTAATAGAATAAAGAAGAGTTAGAGATGATGTGATGTTTTGCTTGATGTTCCAGAATAACATACGAAAATCTATGGTGCAAGGAAGTTAAGGGAGGGTTGCGAGTAGTATAAATGGATATATATGGGTTGCAAGCTAAAGAATGGTAGAGCGACAAGGTTGTAGGAAGACAAGAGTAAGGATAATAAGAAGGCAAGCGAGAAGATGACGAGAATGGATAAGTCCTTGAGATTAAGCCCATGAAAACAAGAAGAGCTGATGGTTTCTCTAAGTTATACAAAGTTCAGTATAACATGAATGAACTCAAAGGAGTCTAAGACTAATGGAATTTAGAAGAAATGGAATACTGCCCTGGTAGTAGAATGAGGGTGTAATTGTTATGGATAAAGCATGGCGTTTGGGCCTTCGATTAAGTAATTACTTGAAGAGTATTTCACGAATTATTCGGGATTAAAATACCCACGTAAGGTAAATCACATTGGGATACTATGAAATATGGTTATGGAAGCATGGTATCGCCCAGGTGGATCAGTCTAATCATTTTAGATGTTCCCCGATAAGACGTGAACCCTAGCGGCAGTATTACATAAAAGGTTAAGTTATCTGGGGTAGATTATAGATCAATATTGAGGTGAATCAACAATGGATGGATAAAAGCTATAAAGTATGAGATGAGATTAGGCCGTCATTTTTAAGATAATCGGTAATGTGGAAGAATTAAAGGACATAGATTTATACATATTGGATAAGCAATGAAAGTAACCTTAAGTTTGGTAGCAAACCTCAACAACGATAAATCGAAGTAAGAGTTATAGTATAATATGACCTTCTAACGGTCCGACCGGTCATTTTGAGATCTAGTGCGTCGTTCAGCGGTTTGAAGTCGTGAGCACCTCCATTTCAGGTATTATGACTTGTAGGTGGGGTCGGAATTGAATTTCGGGAAATTTAGAGTTGATTTGGAAAGAAAATTCTCATTTTAGAAGCCTTAAGCTAGAATAATCAACTAAGATTGGAATCTTGAGTAAACGACCTCCGAATCAGGATTTGAAGGTTCCTGCAGGTTCGTATGATGATTTCGGACTTGGGCGTATGTCCGGATCGGGTTTCGGATAACCCGGGAGCGTTTTGATGCATATTGTGGAAATCGGCATTTTTGAAGAAATTTCCTAAGTTTGGCCTGAAGCTCATTTCAGTGATGTTGATATTCGTTTTAGATGCCGAGACTGGGAATAGCTCTGTATGGTGATTCTGGAGTTGGGAGCGCGATCGAAAGTGAATTTGGATGTCCGTAGGTCATTTTGGAGCCATTTGGCTAAAGATAGAAAGTTGAAGGTTTTTGAGAAATACGACCGGAAGTTTAAATTTTGATATCGGGGTCGGATTGCGATTCCGGAAGTTAGAGCGGGTCCGCAATGTCAAATATGAATTGTGTGCAAAATTTAAGGTCAATCGGACGTGATTTGATAGGTTTCGGCATCAGATGTAGAAGTTGGCGATTTCTAAGTTCATAAAGTTGGGATTTGAGTGCGATTCAAGGTTTTGATGTTTTTTGTTGTGATTTGAGGCCTCGAGAAAGTCCGCATTATTTTTTGGAACAGGTTGGTATAATTGGACGGGGTCTCGGGAGCCTTGGGTGGATTCCAGGTGGTTAACGGATGAATATTTGAAGTTGAAAAAAGCTGAAGGTTTCTTTCACCTGGTGTGACCGCACCTGCGAGGCTTTGGCTGCAGGTGCGACTAAGGGTGCCGCAGGTGCGAAATTGGGCTGGAGCCAAGGGGGCCGCAGGTGCGGGAGATTTGGGCGCACCTGCAGAAACGCAGGTGCGGAAATAGCCTTGAGAAAATTATTTTTAAGCAAGAATTTGGACCTTTCTCCATCTATTTTCATATGGTATGGGCGATCTGGAGGATCTTCAAGAGAGAGGATCTCATCAAGGATCGCAAGGTAAGTAATTTCTTCACATTTTTGAATTAAATACAAGATTATTACATAGATTTGGTATGGGAAATTGAGGAAAATTTGGGAATGTTGAAGGAAACCTAGAAATTTGGTAAATTGGAATGTAGCCACGAATTGAGCATGAATATTTGAGTAAATTATATAATTGAACTAGTAAAGCTATGGGTAGAATCTATCTTCGAGAAATTTCGGATTCCGGGCACGTGGGCCCGAGGGCATTTTGGTCAATTCACTGAGCCGAGTTGGGGCATTATATAATTTGAAATTGTTGCAAATATTAGAGTATATTTTCATTGGTTTGTTGTTGTTTGGATAGTTTTGGAGCGTTGTGCGACGTATGGAATCATCGGAAGGGCTTGGAGGCCGGTTATGGAATTTCGGAGCGAGGTAAGTCTCATTTCTAACTTTGTGAGGGGGAATTGTCCCCCTAGGTGAACTCATTAAGTATTTGTTACTATCTGCGGAGGCTACGTACGCACGAGGTGATGGGAGTCCGTGCGTAGCTACTATTATGCCATGTCCGGGTAGCCTAGGACCCACTAGCATGTCTTACCTGTTGTACCTGTGATCTTGTCGGTAGTATTAGACTGCTAATATAATCGAAAATGGTAATTGAATGACTAAGGAAGATTAGAGTTTATTTTCTAAATCATCTAAAAAGAGAATTGATTTCCTTCGCGGCCAATTTTATTTTCGGATAAGGTTGTATTATTAAACATTATAAAAAAACTTGGCAAGTGAATTTCAAAAAGGATTTAAACACTATTTTATGGTTTTTAAAAGAGAATTCTGTCATTTACTTGAGTATTTGTTTTACCGACGTATTCAGGGTGGACTGTTGATTGTGCCTGACTGCATGTGCCCGCTTCACAATTTACATTCCACGAGTGGAGTGTTATTTCCCCCACTCTCATGGGAGCGGGCCGTACGCCACGACGGATTTAAAATGCACTTTTGGTACAGGCCGTTCGATCCTCGGCAGTGCATAGACATGATTATTATATTGAGAGGCACACTTATGGGATGGGCCGTTCGATCCTCGGCAGTGCACAGAGATGATTATTATATTGAGAGATGCACTTTTGGTACGGGCCATTCGATCCTCGGCAGTGCATAGATATGAGTATTTTATTGAGAGGTGCACTTTTGGTACGGGCCGTTCGATCCTCGCCAGTGCACATAGTTGATTATTATGACGGCTCAGGCCGGTAGTCCTTATCCCGTATACGCATGCCAAATTGTTAAATATTTTTTATGGATTTTTAAAATTGACAAGATATTTGGGGGAAAACAAAGAGGAAATTGTTTATTTAAAATATTTGGGGGAGAGCTGAAGGTGTCACCCATAAAGGGTGTTATGAGGTTCGGGAAGAGGGGAAAGCTGAGTCCCCGGTTCATTTGGCCTTTTGAGGTGCTTCAGAGGATTGGGGAGGTGGCTTATAGGCTTGTCTTGCCTCCCAGCTTATCGAGTATTCACCCGGTGTTCCATGTTTCAATGCTCCGGAAGTATGTTGGTGACCCATCTCATGTTTTGGACTTCAGCATTGTTCAACTCGAGGGTGATATGTCATATGAGGTAGAGCCAGTGGCTATTTTAGGTCGTCAGGTCAGGAAGCTGAGGTCTAAGGATATAGCTTTGGTGAAGGTTCAGTGGAGAGGCAGCCTGTGGAGGATGCCACCTGGGAGACCGAGCGGGAGATGCGGAGCAGATATCCTCACTTATTCGAGACTCCAGGTATGTTTCTAGACCCGTTTGAGGACGAAAGTTTGTTTAAGAGGAGGAGGATGTAACGACCCGTCCGGTTGTTCCGTGAGATTTTCCCCGTTTTCCCCATTTCTTCTTTATCATATGTTTCTTAGCCTATTTATGTTGTTTTGGGTCGGTTGGTTCAGGTTCGGAGTGGTCGTGGTGAGAACTGAGACACTCAGTCTCTTAAATTAAGTAATAGTTAAAAAAGTCAACTTGAAGTTGACTTATTGGTAAACGACTTCGGAATGTGGGTTTTATCGCTCGGATAGCTTCGTTAGGTGATTTAGGACTTAGGAGTGTGTTCGGAGTGAAGTTATGATGTCCGATGAGGATATAGGCTTGAATTGGCGAAAGTTAGTTTTCGGCGATTTCCGGTCGGCAGGGCAAAATAAGCTATAGGAGTCAGAATGGAATTCCGACAGTTGGAGCAGGTTCGTAATGTCATTTTGGATATGTGTGCAAATTTTCAGGACAATCGGATGTGTTTTGGTTAGTTTCGGCATCATTGGCGAAATTTCGAAGTTTTAAACTTCTTAGGCTTGAATTTGATGTGATTTTGGTGTTTTTGCATTGTTTTTGGTGTTTCGAAGGCTCGACTAAGTTCGAATGAGGTTATGGGTTGTGTTGGTATTTTTGGTTGGGGCCCCGAGGGGCTCGAGATTGATTTCGTATGGTTAACGGAGGTTTGGACTTAAGAATTTGCAAGAAAATTGCGGCTGGTGTTATTTTACTGGTGTGGCCGCACCTGCGGATGGGTAGCCGCAGGTGCGATGGCCGCAGGTGCAAAGGTCTTTGTGCAGGTGCAAAAAAAGGTCATCCAGGAAGTCGCAGGTGTGAGGCATGGGCCGCACTTGCGAAGCCGCAGGTGCGAGATTGGACTTTTAGTGAAGTTGCGCATGTGCGCACCTGGGACTGCAGGTGCGTGTCTGCAGGTGCGAAGAATTGGCCGCAGGTGTGGATTAACTGGGAAGGAAGTATAAATAGGTGCCTCCGCGAAATTTTGGCATTTCTTTCATTTTTTCATGCGGGTTGAGCCAATTTGGGAGCAATTTGAAGGAGGAATTCGAGAGTCTTCAGTGGAGGTAAGTTTCTCGGACTATAAACTTGTTTCTATCTTATTATGTGAAGGATTAGGTTTGCAATTTGTGGATTAAATGGCCTAAATTGGGGGTTTAGGGCTTGGGAAATACAGACTTGTAATTAAGGAATTTAGGAGTTGTTTTTGGTCGGATTGTGAGGCATTTTATATGTGTAGACTCGGGAAGGGATAAGGATTCTTGTGACGCGATTTTCATCGAATTCTGAGACGTGGTTCCGGGGCTCGGGTTTGGCCAATTTCGGGAATTGTGTATAAAAATTGATAACTTTCGATTGGGTATTGTTCCTTTAGCGTATATTGATGATGTTAATCTGGTTTTGGTTAGATTTGGAGCATTTGGGAGCCAATGCGAGGGGCATGAGCATCGCAGAGTAGCTTTTGGGCTGTTTTGGGGTAAGTAAAGATTGTAACTCTAAACCTGAGGGTATGAAACCCCGGTATTTAATATTGTTTTGGTAAATGAGGTGACGCACATGCTAGGTTACGAGCGTATGGGCGTGCACCGATAGGGATTGTGACCTTGTCCGTCCCGTAGCGACTATTAAGCCACGTATTGGATTTGAAACCTTGCCATATCCTGTATTTTAGAAATTTATACTTGTTTATGGGTTGTGAGCCATGTTTGGGGCCTTGTGCCGACCAGTTTAGACCTTCAGAGGTACTTTTACACTATTCTCACACTATCCTGATAGAACAATTATGAACTCAGTCATGTTTCCTACTTGTTGTTATTTTCAGTATTATCGCACTATTTTGAAACTCTTAGAGGTATTTTGGGCTGAGTCCCGTGAGTTGAGATGAATTACCCGAGTGGCTTGTGAGGATGAGTGAGTGAGGCTGAGAGCCGAGTATGTAAGGATAGTGATGGATCGGGCTGCATGCCGCAGCAATATAGATTATATATGCATCGGGTTGCACGCCACAACGATATAGATTATATATGGATCGGGCTGCACGCCGTATCAATATCCGTTATATATGGATCACGCTGCACGCCGCAGTAATGTACATATTGGATCGGGCTGCACGCCGCACCAAATATAGCGCTTGGGCTATAGGAGCCCCTCCGGAGTCTGTACACCCCCAGTGGGCGCAGTCAACTATTTTATGGATCGGGCTGCACGCCGCAGCGTATGTTATATGGTTCGGGCTGCACGCCGCTGCAGTATATATATATATATATATATATATATATATATATATATATATATATATATACACATATACGTATATACTTGTTGAGTACGAGTGTTTAGTGTGAGCATGAGATACTGATAGTGGCGTCACGAGTGACTGAGAGGCTTGCCCGAGAGGCTTTATTATGAGTGATACATTGTCCGAGGGGCTTATATTCTATGAAACTACCGTTTTCACTCTTCTTTACACCGATCCTCTGATGATAATGTTGGATAAGTGTTTTTATGCGAGATTTTTAAATGGAAACTGGAGTTTTATGAAATATTCGGAATGTAGATTCCTGACTTGATTTATTCATTTCCATTGATACTCACTATATGGATTTACATGATTTATAAATGCTCATCACTACACTCACGTTTTTAGTTACTTTGATTACTTAGTGAGTTGGCGTACTCACGTTACTCCCTGCACCTCTGTGTGCAGATCCAGGTACCAGACCATCTCACTAGTTGATTTTCGGGCGTGCTTGGAGCTTGTTCGAGGATCGAGGTAGCTGCTCAGCGTCCCCAGCTCACCTCCTTTCCTTTCCTCAGTTCATAGTTTTTTGTCTTTTGTACTTCAGGCTTTTATAGTAGCAAGTCACCTTATTGTACATTGTACTTACAGTCCTAGATGCTCATTACAGTTGACTCCAGGTTTTGGGGAAGTGTATAAATTTTTCATCTCATTTTGCTGTTTTAAAAACTACTAATTTTGGGAAATTATGAAATATTATGATAGTCTGTAATGGTTGGCTAGCCTAGTTCCATGATAGGCAACATCGCGGCCGACTTAGGATTTGGGGTCGTGGCATATACAATTGGGGTGATTACTTAATTGATCGCTTCCCTCTTTTGCTAACAAATAATTCCATAGGTTCATTGTATTCATAAATTTCATCACCAAGATTACCATTCATCTTCTCTCTTATTTTCTCAAAAGTACTATTGATTCCATGAACTAGAGTTTTATAATCCAATCTTTAAACCATTAAAACTTGTAACAAATGCTTCAAATACTTCTAACTACTCATAATAAACGAGTTCGAAGCATTGGAATTACCTTTAGTAGATCAATCTTGAAAAATCACAACTTTGGTGATTTTTCGTTCTTGAGGATTTGATGATGAAATCTAGTTTTTGGATGTAAAATGAAGTTATAAATCATGTATATTGATTAAGTACCAACCCAAAACATCATTAACAACTTACCTCAGTTGATTGGACTTGATTTGAGCTCAAAATCGTCTCTTCACCTCAAGAACCCTAACCCCCACAACAAAAAATACTCTCTTCCCCCGATTATTTATTTATAGGCCCAGATGTTTGGGTTTCGGATGCGGCCTCGGATGCTTCGCATCCCCACTTCACTCCTCTTTGAAGCTTGGGTGCATACTCGAATGCTACGGCAGTACTTCACTGCCAACCTTTATTATTTTGATCATAACTTCGTGTAAGATAGTCTAAATGACAAACGGTTTGAATATTTAGAAACTAGAGTCGAATACCTTTCATTTATAGGTTGTCCATCACATGAATTCTTATATATATATATGTAGATGTGGTCGTCCAAAATTTGGTCTTGTGCGTACGCATTTGGAACTTTAGTCTATCATGTAATTTCCAACTTGGCTCAACTTAGTCTCTCCTTAAACCCCATATCACTTACAATATGCCTTATACACTTATTATAATATCCAAATTAATATTCATCATATTAATAGTCCTCATCCGCACACGAAATAATATAATTAGCAACATCAACTTTCTTAAATGCGCTTAAGTAATTTAAAATTTTTCGTGGTGCTACACTTTTCCCAGGCTCGGAATCCCAAACGGACCTCGATAACACTAAAACCTACTCCAAACCAAATTTAGAGAACTTTTAAACCTTCAAAAAGCCAATTTTCAACATTAAGAATCGAAACGCTCTCGACTAATACAAAACCTGATCCAAACATATGCCCAAGTCCAAAATCATCAAACGAATCTATTGGAACCATCAAACCCCGCTTCCGAGGTCGTTTACTCAAAATGATGACCAAGGTCAAACTTATCATTTTAAAAGCCAAACTAAGGAACCAAGTGTTCCGATTTCAACCCGAACCCTTCCAAATCTGAACCAACAGCCCTCGCAGGTCATAAAATAGTAAAAGCACATACAGGGAGTCTTATTTAGGGGAACGGGGATCGAGAAGAAAAAAAACGACCAATTGGGTCGTTATGATTTAGATTTATCTTTAGAATATTTAGTCTTCTATAGACTTTATTCTTTAGTCTTAACTTGGTTAATATCTTTTCAGTCATGTGATTTATATTTTCTTTGTCTTTGTGTAGTTTCTTTTACGATGTTGTAGAATAGTTGATAGATCTATACTCTGACCATCTTTCATGCTTTCTTAATTCATCACTCTTTACACAGTAAAAATATCTAGTTAGTATTTCTAAGTTTTATAAAAGTATATATGTTATTGAATTTTACTTCTACTAGTGACTTTTACATGATATTTTAAAAAAATCAAAAATTAACCGACCAATACCAATACCGAAGAGAAACCGACATAATTTGGACGGTTTTGAAAAGTCTAATTTTGGTTATACATAATAATAACCGAAAAATGTGTATGGTATAAATTTTATGAAATAGCCGGCCGAACCAAACCATTAACACCTTAGTTACACTGGAACTGATTTAGGAGGCAATCTTGATAATTCAAGATCCACTTCGGATTATTAGATCACTTTTGCAGGGGAGATGTTTCTTGGAAATCTAGACTACCAAAATGTGCAAAGCTCTACCCACCACAGAAGCTGAATATATTGTTGTCACAGAAGGTGCCAAAGAACTATTATGGATGAAGGAGTTTATTAATGATTTTGGCTTTTAGCAACCAATGTACAACTTATTTTTGTGATAATCAGAATGCTACTTGTCTCACCAAGAACTCCAGTTTTCATTCTATCCTTAAACATATAAATAGAAAGTATCATTGGATAAGAATGGCTTTGGAAGAGAAAATATTTGAGCTTGAGAAGATACACACTGATTAAAATCCTTCGGATATGTTGACAAAAGTGTTGGTTGCATAAAAGCATGCGTTTTGTAGAAAATTGGTAGGCATGAAGCCTGTCAATAGTTCCTCTACTTGAAGACATGTTTGGCCCTTAGGCTGGAGAGGGAGTTTGTTAGGCCCATTCCCGTGTTATCCATCCAAAGGCCAAATGGCCTAATCCTATTCTCTTTTGGTTTTCACATTACCAGAAAATACCTTTTTTCCGACTACGAATTCCGAGTACAATATGTCAGTCGCAAACACAAACTACTATAGTCGGAAACCTTTTTGTTGTAGTTTATTTTTAAGAATTATTCCGACTATGTTTTTGACTAATATAATCGTAACGTTTTACAGAAAATTCCGCGCATAAAATTTTCTGACTACCGTAGTCGGAGTATTAGATAGTAAAGTCAAACAAATTTTTCCCAAATGGTCCTGACAGTTGTAGTCGAAATTTTTTTTAAAAAAAATTAAATAATATATAGTTTTCGACTACAGTAGTCGAAAGATTGGCAGACCGTACTTAACGACTACTGTAGTCAAAGAGTTAAGTTATTTTCTGCCTAACTAATGTTTTATACTTCAATACCACACAAGAGGGGGGTGATTTGTGTGGTGTCCAATTTATCGCATGCACAGATTATAGAAAGACCTAGTACTTCTATGTGTTCCTTATACTACTATTGGAGAATTATAAATGCAGAAAGTAAATAACACAAGTATTTTTACGTGGAAAATACCTGGCTCAAAAGGTGAAAAAAACACGACCTACTACCTAGTAGGATTTTTCCCAACACTTCACTAAATCACCGAGTCAAAACAACGTTTACAAAACTCTTGTAAGCCTAAGGATTACCTATAACCCTTTCTGGCAACCAGCGTCAGACTTTTGCGACAATTTCAAGTTAACTCTAACTTAAACGCTACACTCAGAGTACCTAGTACAAATGCTTCTACAGAAAGCTGAAAGGTACAACTCAAAATCCTGACTACAATTGAACTAGAATAAAAGATAGACACTTGGAACTGGTTCTTCTTTATGGTTCATGTAGCTTCAGGTTCGTACACTTGAATCACTTGAGAATTTCTTGAAAAATGCCTTGCTATTTTGCTCTCAACTCTCATTTAGCTTCAGTGTTTGTGTGTACCTATAAAATGAGAACAACCTGAAATATATAGAGTTAGTAAAAAAGGAAATAACTAGTGTTCTAATGTTATACTCCTCATTGGTGGAAGAGTTCTAGCTATCTTCAACTTCTAACTCTTTTCCTTATCTTGGATAGAGTTCTCTTCACGTAAGGAGTCCTGGACTTATCAAATATACAACCTTCTCGTTTATGAAATACACCCATTTATACTTATCTCCTTCATGTGCATGCCTTGTGCTTGAATCTTCCCGTGTCTGTATATACTGTGTATAGATAGTTCATGTGTGTGTTTTTTGGTCAATCATCAAAACAAACTTACTAAGGTCAACAAATTCCCCATTTCTGATGATGACAAACTCTGTGCTTTTCATATGTATGAAACCTGTTTCACTCAGCTCAACATCAACACAATGTTAGAACACTTTCCATTTTAAAGTCACAAATCCTCAAGGACCAGGTTCACTAGGTTATCAACATCATAGTCCAAAGTAAAAAAGCACAACCTATATCCCCCCCCCCCCCCTTTGG
>ML436584.1:3692-47563 GCA_005239525.1 Nicotiana knightiana
TAGTCACTAGGGGTTATTAATGGAAAAGGTGAATCTAGGCCGTTGATTTGAAATAATCAACGGCTCAGATTGGAATGGGTATTGGGTCGGGTAATTTGGGAATTGGGACTGGGTATTTTGGGATAGTTAATTGGGTTGGAGTCGGGGTGAAATTAGGCTAGAATTGGAATTTAAAGGTGGCTATTAGTTAAATTTACCCACTAAAAATAGCCAGGTAATTAATAAAAACGGCCAATAATCATATAAAAATGAAATTGAGGCTAAATAGATGAAATTAAAGTGATTAATTAATATTAAGATATAAAATGACTAATTAGTGATTTAAAATGGTATAAATGTACAACTAGGCTATAATTGTAAAATAACTGTAATAATAATTAAATAATACCAAATTGGATAATTTATGAAATAATTAAATCTTAATAGGATTAAAAATGATGTATTGAGTTGGGAAATATTTTAAAATTATTTGTAATATAATTTATGAATAATTATTGAATTTAAAATACTGAATAAATTGGAAAAGAAATTAATAAAATATGGAAAATTATGGAAAAATACCAGTTATTATAAAAAGTGATTTTGACGGCACATATGCAAAATTTTAAAACAGTTTGAGGAAAAATTGGGTATCAACACCCCCTAGCCTACAACCCTGATTCTAGACCTCCAAACCTTCCTATCAAGGATCATGTCATCGGAAATCTGCAGTCTAGCCATGTCCTGCCTGATCGCCTCTCCCCAATACTTCTTAGGCCGCCCTCTACCTCTTCTCGTACCCACCACCGCCAACCGCTCACACCTCCTCACCGGAGCATCAAGGCTCCTCCTCTGCACGTGCCCGAACCATCTGAGCCTTGCTTTCGCATCTTATCATCCACAGGGGGCCACACCCACCTTCTCCTGAATATCTTCATTCCTAATCATGTCTATTCTAGTGTGCCCGCACATCCACCTAAGCATCCTCATCTCTACTAGCTTCATCCTCTGAATATGGGAGTTCTTAACCGGCCAATACTCTTCTCCATACAACATGGCCGGTCACCACCGCTCTATAAAACTTACCTTTGAGTATCAGTGGCACTTTCTTGTCACACAAGACTCCAGATGCAAGCCTCCATTTCATCCAGCCCGCCCCTATACGATGAGTGACATCCTCGTCTATCTCTCCGTCCCCCTGAATCACCGACCCAAGGTAATTGAAGCTATCTTTCTTGGGGATGACCTGTGATCCAAGCCTCACGTCACTGCCTACTTCCCTCGACTCAGCGCTAAACTTGCACTCCAGGTTCTCTGTCTTAGACCTGCTCAGTTTGAAACCCTTAGACTCGAGGGTCTGTCTCCAAACCTCCAGCTTCTTGTTAACACCAACCCTCTAGTTATAGAAAATAATATTTCAAAATAATTTTGATTTATAATAAAGATGGTGTCACACCTCCTTTTTCCGACACATGGTTGGATACGTGAGTTTTTCCAATTAAAGTGACATTATTCAAGTTTTGGGATTTATCTTAGTTTTCAGAGTCGCCACCCAGATTTTTGACGATGCTCCGGGACACCGTGTTATTTTAAAATCCCAAACCGAGGAAATTTAGACTCTGTTTTAATTTGTCTGCGACCAGAAATCTGAGTAAGGAATTCTGTTAACCCGGGAGAAGGTGTTAGGCATTCCCGAGTTCCGTGGTCTTAGCACGGTCACTTAACTATTAATATTTGGCCTAGTTATTTGATTATTTACATATTTTTTAAACATATCGTGCATTTTAGCCTTTTTAGCCGCTTTTAATATTTATGGATTTATCTTGAAACAAGTCACGATGGCGTGCATTTGTTTGGTTTTGGACACATTGTAATTTCGCCACATGAAATGCGCCCGCAATTACAACACGTGATTTTTATTATTGTTTCGAGTTAAAATCGGGGACATGAGTTGCCACACCTGACTATAGATTATATAGTCATGACTATGGTCATGACAATTAAAAATGCCTATTTGAGGCGATATTCAATTATTCTCTAAGTTTTGGAATCTTTATCTAAATGTAGCATTTTAGCTCACGGGATATGTATATAAATCAGTTTTGACATTTATGGACTTATCTTGGAACAAGTCACGATGGCGTGCCCTTGTTTGGTTTTTTAGGAAACATTGTAACTTCGCCACATGAAATGCACCCGTAGTTACAACATGCGATTTTATCATAATTTTTGAAGTTTCAAAGACGGGGACATGAGTTGTCACTCCCGAATGTTGGTTAGATAGCTTCGGTATGATATTTGATTTTTTATCCAAATTTTAGCTAAGGGTATCCATTTTACCTACAGGATCTCTAAACGGTGTTCGTTATTTTTGAAGAGGTCTTATAGGCTATAGACTCATCGAGCCCTTTTATATGAAATTCAGATACCTATATACGCTATTTGCTAAGTCTAATGCCTATGAACGAACTGAGATCGCTCTTATCATTTCTAGGAAACTTACTGATTTTTCTCTAAAAGATTCTGCCCTGTGCGGTTAAGTTTGAGGCTAGTAATCCTGACGATACTAATTCCATGTGTCTAAAGTTTAAAATCTAACGCACATGTACATCTTGATTTTTACGTATTTAGAAAATACAAGATGAACTGAAATCTACTGATTTGTGCGGAAACTCTACTGAATTTAAGATCACCATTTTTNTCATATATTTACATATTAATTAAGAATAAAACAATCGATTATAATATTCTTAGTTAAATCTATGGTTTATCGAATAAAAAATGGTTAATTTTTATAGTAATTAGTTATTAAAAACTACATTACGTTAAATGCTCGTTGTCTGTCTATCATTTAATTAATTATAACTAATAACTTCATAACGTAGAATTTTCAATGATTTTGAAAGATGAATTATGGATATGCAAGCAATACAAATAATTTACAATTAATTACTGAAAAGTCAATCAATATTTATAAAATCAATTGATTTATTGGGATTTTTATAGGACGATACGGCGAGTAAAAATCACATGCTCACAGATGGTATATACCTTTGCTATAGGAGTTAAAATTTCCTATACATTATATTTTGAATTCTCTTGATACAGTTCGAAAGCATAACTTAGTGGTTAATGGGGTTCAAACATTTAGTGAGATAATTGGTTCAATTTTCACAGACCACAATCTTTGTTAATTTTTAAACTTATCTTTTTAAAATCCCTTAGCAGAAACGAATTCAAACTAAGAGCTCAATCGGTTTGTCATATAAGAAAAGGTAATAAAGTATGTTAAATTTCGCTATAAAAGATCTTGCCACATTGTTATCATATTTAGTTTTTTATGTAATCAAATGTGAATCTAAAATTGTGCGTCAATTAAACTCGTTATTTTTTATTTTTAACTCAAATTAGATATACACAAGAGAATAAATTATTTAAAATAATTTAAGATACACACATACTATAAGATCACACTCATTTTTATCCCGCAAATAACAGATCCTTGATTTGCCCCAGCAACACTAATGGTATCTTATATAATTTATGTAATAACTCAAGTAATGAGTATTGTGTAATGTTTAGATAGAAGATTGTACGTGCAGTTGGAAATACCACAATATAATTTACATATGTATTTCATCTTACTTACTTGACTTATTATTCATCACATAAAAACTAATGCAATACATATCTTCGTCATATCGCAGTGTTGTGTTATAAGCTTTGTAAAACCTGGAATTATCAAGTACAATAATAATAATAATAATCGCAGTGTAATTTCACAAATATAATTTTGGAAAAGATAAAACATATGCAAACCTTACCCCTAACTTCTAGATTACTTTCGAGAATTCTCAAGTACATGATTAATAAGAATACATGCAAAAAACGTGATGGGTTAGAGAGAGAAACTCCAACTTCTCACTAACCATCCACACACTGCACTTTCTTCATCATTTTTCTTCCTCTTTAAAACTATCAAAACGATGATTAACACTCCACTGGTCACCCAAACAGATCCGTCAGATCTAAGTTCAATGAATATTGACAACCCAATCACTGCACACCAAAATCCATCCTTTATGCAAACACTACTAAATAACCACACTATGTCTTTACCCCCTCCCCCCAACTCTAATGGAGTACCCAATACTATTTTGACATGTCTGCTGAAGTAGCAGCGGACCCAGCTCCAGAAAACTTTATTCCTTTATCCACCGAGGACAAATCCAGACTCTACTCTCCTTGGAAATACTAAATTATATCTAAGACGTTTGGCATGAAAATGGGACACTTGCTATAGGAGTTAAAATTTCCTATACATTATATTTTGAATTCTTTTGATACAGTTAAAAAATATAACTTAGTGGTTAATGGGGTTCTAACCTTTAGTGAGATAATTGGTTCAATTTTCACTCGCCACAGTCGTTATTAATTTTTTAACTTATCTTGTTAAAATCCCTTAGCAGAAATGAATTCAAACTAAGAGCTCAATCGATTTGTCATATAAGAAAAGGTAATAAAGTATGTCCATTTCGATATAAGATCTTGCCACATTGTTATCATATTTGAATTTTTACGTAATCAAAAGTAAATCTAAAATTGTGCGTCAATTAAACTCTTTATTTATTATTTTTAACTCAAAGTAGATATACACAAGAGAATAAATTATTTATAATAATTTAAAATACACACATACTATAAGACCACATTCATTTTTATCCCACAAATAACAGATCCTTGACTTGCTCCAGCAACACTAATGATATCTTATATAATTTTATGTAACAACTCAAGTACTGAGTATTGTGTAATATTTAGATAGAAGATTGTACGTGCAGTTGGAAATACCACAATATAATTTATATACTAATTTCATCTTGCGTACTTGTTTTATTATTCATCACATAAAAACTAATGCAATACATATCTTCGTCATATCGCATTGTTGTGTTATAAACTTTGTAAAACTTGGAATTATCAAGTACAATAATAATAATAATTGCAGTGTAATTTCAAAAATATAATTTGTGAAAGATAAAACATATACGGACCTTACTCCTAACTTCTAGGTTGCTTTCGAGAATTCTCAAGTACATGATTAATAAGAATACATGCAAAAAGGCGTGATGGGTTAGAGAGAGAAACTCCAACTTCTCACTAACCATCCACACACTGCACTTTCTTCATCATTCTTCTTCCTCCTTGAAACTATCAAAATGATGATTAACACTCCACTGGTTACCCAAACATATCCGCTGGATCTAAGTTCAATGAATATTGACGACCCAATCACTGCACACCAAAATCCATCCGTTGGGCAAACAATACTAAATAACCACACTATGTATTTACCCCATCCTCCCAACTCTACTGGAGTACCCAATACTATCTTGACATGTCTGCTGAAGTAGCAGCGGACCCAACTCCAGAAAACTTTATTCCTTTATCCACTAAGGACAAATCCAGACTCTACTCTCCTTGAAAATACTCAATTATAGCTAAGATCTTTGGCAAGAAAATGGGCCACTTAGCTCTTAAATAAAAATTACAAACACTATGGAAACCCACGGAATCATTATCACTCATTGATTTAGAGAATGATTTCTTCCTAATTAAATATCAACATGAAGAAAATATGAATTGTAACGACCCGGCCGGTCTTGCTTTATTATAGAACCCTGCTCCCCTAAATAAAGCTTCTTGTACTTGCTTTTACTGATTTGTGACTTGCGGGGGTGGTTGGTTCGGAATTTGGAAGAGTTTAAGTTGAAATCAAAACACTTGGTTCCTTAAGGTTGTCTTAAAAGAGCAAGTTTGAATTCGGTCAATATTTTGAGTAAACGATCTCAGAATCGGGATTTGATGGTTCCAATAGGTTCGTATGATGATTTTGGACTTGAGCGTATGCTCGGATCAGATTTTGGAGGACCCGGGAGCGTTTCAACGCCTAATAGTGAAAGTTGGATCTTGAAGGTTTTAAAAGTTCTTTAAATTTGGTTTGGAACATTTTTTGGTGATATCGAGGTCCAAACGGAAATTCGAGACCGGGAATAGTGCTGCAATGTCATTTAAATCTTTTACACAAAATTTGGTGTCATTTCGAGTAGTGTAAGTACGTTTCGACGCAGTGGAAGCAAATTGAAGAACGTGAAGTTCTTAAGTTTGAATCAATTGGTTTTGGGATGGGATTCTTAGTTCTAATGTTTTTTCGGGGGTTCCGAGAGTTCGAGCGAGTTCATTTTATGATTCCAGACTTGTTGGTATGATTGGACAGGGCCTTAGGGGCCTCGAATTCCATTTAGATGATGCGCAAGTTGAGTCTAAAACTCAACAGGGCTGCTGGTGTACCAGATATGGTGTGCCCGCACCTGCGAGCCTTTGGTTGCAGGTACGAGCCAAGCCCCGCATGTGCGGCCTAAGGAGGGCAGCCAGTCCCCGCAGATGCGGGTCCTTCTCCGCAGAAGCGGGACCACAGAAGCGAAAACTCGTCCACAGATGCGGCCCCAGCCAATTTTGCAGAAGCGGACACTTGGTCCACAGAAGCGGATCCGCAGGTGCAGGCTATGCACTGTATGTGCGAAAATTGCTAGGGCAGTGAGGTTCATTTATTACGGGACTTAAGCCATTTTTCATTCATTTTCTTCCACTCATAGGCGATTTGAGAGCTTCTAAGGAGGGAATTTTGACCTAGATTTGTGAGGTAAGTAATCTCTACTTCATGTGAGTTTAATACATAGATTTTGGGTAGATTTCAACATGAAAATGGGTAGAATTCATGGGTTTAGATGAAAACCCCAGGGTTTGATAAAACTGAGATTTTACCACGAAATTGACCATAAAACTTAGTAGAGATCATATATTTATGTTCCTTGGGTTGTGGGTAACAACTTCCTTTGAAAATTCCGAAATCCGAGCATGTGGGCCCAGGGGTGAATTTTAGGAATCTTGCAATTTGGGTTGGGTTATCACTCCAATAGTACGGATATGATCTTTTGAGCTTAGATTAATTAGTTTATGTAATGTTTGACTAGTTTCGAGTTGTTTGACATCATTGGAGGTTTGGGTGCATTCTTGAAGTGGGAAGTAGGCTTTGAGACGAGGTAAGTCTCCTTTCTAACCTTGTAAGAGGGAATTAACCCCATAAGCGAATTAAATAAATATGTGTACCTATTTGTGGGGGACTACGTACATACGAGGTGACGAGAGTCCGTACGTAGCTACTATTATGCTATTGTCCGGGTAGTTTAGGACCCGTATCATGCTTTAATAGAAATGTTTGTGCCCTTACTTGTTAAATTGATTACTTGAGTCGTGTTAGAATTGATAAAAGGATTCGTAAAGGGTTAAGTTCACCTTTGAAGAATTTATTGGAATACTTGACTGTAAAATGAGACATTCTGTTTCCTTGAAAATAATAATTATTTGTGGATCGGGCTGAACGCCTTGGTAGTAAATAGATTCATCTATCGTTCGCGCCATTCGACCTTCCGACAGTGCACACTTTAATATTATCTTGAACGGGGCCGTACGACCTTGACATAACTTGCGCATGTAAATTCGTTGGTACACTCTATGATTGTTATTGCTTAAATGTCTTGAAATGTAAACTGTTGTATGATAATCCTGAGTTGACATTTATATTTGTGAAAGAAGGACTTATATTTTCCTGTTCTTGAGCTTTCAGTATTATTCATGCAAATCCATGCTTAGTATAACATTTTAATATATTATTGTTAGCCTTAGTCAGTGTCTAGTCGACCCCTCGTCACTACTTCTTCGAGGTTAGACTAGATACTTACTGGGTACATGTTGTTTATGTACTCATACTACGCTTCTGTACTTGATTGTACATGATGTGAGGCTGGAGCATCTAGTTATCCGCCCGGTGCGCATACTTGACCTAGGTCCGAGACTTCACGATGAGGTACCCTCTTCCGAGCCGTTCAGCAGCATTGCCGGAGTTTCTCTTTTGCTTTTATCTATCTATACTACTTTAGACAGTAGGATAGTTATATTTTGTACACTCTACTAGTTGCCCACATACTTGTGGCACTAGATCTTGGCACACACAATAGTAGACTACTATTTTTGGGTTGTATTTCTATAGTTATGATTTCCTTTAGCTATTCTTGTTGTTGTTTGCCTTGCAAATCCGTTATTTACTATATGCTTTGAATTTAAGTAAAGTTAGTTGTTGGAATTTCTTAATAAAAATGGAAGAAATACTAAGTTTTTCACGGTTGGCTTGTCTAGCAACGATGCTGGATGTCATCACGGTCTGACATGGAGTAGGGTTGTGACAACATGGTATCAGACTCTAGGTTCACGTAGTTCTCACAAGTTATGGGAATGTCTAATAGAGTCTTGCAGATCGGTGCGGAGACGTACATACTTATCTTTGAGAGTGTCACGACCCCAAATCTAAACTAGTCGTGATGGCGCCTATCGTGGAACTAGGCCAGCCAAATTAACACTTAAAACGTAAAGAATCTTTAATTTATATCAGTACTAAACTGACAATCCATAAAGGTTTCGTTTAATCATTTTTAAAACAGATAAAGCCACGCCGAATGTTAAATACAACCCCAAGATCCTGGAGTCACTGGTCATGAGCATCTATCAAAAATATACAAGTTTGGAACATACGCTTTATAATAATAAGAGTAAAAAGCAGGGATGCGGATGCGTGCAACTACCTCGCTAATCTCCGAGAAATCCCTGAGGCAAGTAAACAACTCACTCTGCCGTAGCACCTGAATCTGCACACAAGGTGCAGGGAGTAATGTGAGTACGCCAACACAATAGTAATGAAAGTAAATAATGTCTGAGAACTACGAAACACATAAAACAAGTCATCAATTCACAGTAAATGCAAATCTTCATTCAAAATCACAGATACGATAATTTGAAAGACTTGAAGGTCGATTTCAGTAAAATTCCCCAAAAATGTACTTTTCAACAGTTTCCATAGAAATCAAGATAATTTAGTATAAAACTGATAGAAATCATAAATAGCCTCTCGGGCAAAAACATGTATCATAAATCGCCCCTCGGGCAAATCATCACTCAGAACCAGTCACTCAGCATGCCTCACAATCACTCGGTATCAGCCCCTCGGGCAACCTCATAGTCACTCATGCCTCCCAATCACTCGTCACTCAGCACTCGCACTCAGTAAGTACCTGCGCTCACTGGGGGTGTGTACAGACTCCAGAGGGGCTCCTACAGCCCAAACGCTAATATCAAGCCATCTCGTGGCATAATCACTCATGCTCTCGACCTCTCACATATCATAAACAATGTAACATGATGCGGCGTGCAACCCGATCCCATAGCATCCTCACAATATAAGGCCATACTCAGTCAGAAATCTCTCAAAAAGCCACTCGGGATATCAGTAAAATGAGGTACTCGACCCAACATATCACTTTATATCTCAAAATAGTGTAAATAAGATTGAGTTTCGAAATCAGTTATATATAATATGGCGGAGTGTAAATCATAAGTCAAAAAAGTGAGGAATAGCAGTAAAAGCCCCCAAGGGGTCCAAATGCATGGCACGAGGCCCAAATGCGGCATTCCATCCAAAACATAGTAGTAATCTTTAAAACATGAAATATCATATGATTTAGAATCAAATACGCAACTCAATAGTTTCCACGGGATGGACCAAGTCACAATCCCTTATCAGTGCACGCCACACACTCGTCATCCAGCATGTGCGCCATTCCAAAAATAGTGAGAAAATACGAAGTCCGGGATTTCATACCCTCAGGACAAGATTTTCAGTCATTACTTACCTGAAACCGGCCCAAATACTAATTCGCTATGCTCTTGCCTCTCGAATCGGCTCCCGCTTGCTCCGAATCTAACCAAAACCAGATTAATATCATCAATATACGCTAAAGGAACAAAGCCCACTCGAAAATTATCAAACTTAACCAAAATTCTCGAAATTGGCCAAACCCGACCCCCGGGCCCACGTCTCGGAATTCTATAAAAATCACATCACAAGAATCCTCATCCTTTCCCGAGTCTACACATATAAAATGCATCAAAATCCAACCACAAATGACCCCTCAATTCCTCTATTTTAAGTCTCAAATTCCCAAGCACTAAACCCCCAATTTATACCATTAAATTTCACTAATTCCATGCTTAATCCGTCAAATATCAACATAGAA
This sequence comes from Nicotiana knightiana, assembly GCA_005239525.1. Taxonomy (NCBI): domain Eukaryota; kingdom Viridiplantae; phylum Streptophyta; class Magnoliopsida; order Solanales; family Solanaceae; genus Nicotiana; species Nicotiana knightiana. Next base: position 13,859 of record ML436584.1, read on the forward strand.
TCGAGTTTTACGTTCAAATATCTTACCTCAACGAAGTCCTCTTGATTTCGTCCTTCAAAACCCTCTCTCAAAGCTTAATCCTAGATGAAAATATTGAAGAAATGGCTCAAAATCGCGAAGACTGGTATTTTTACTCTCCTGTCCAGAGGTCGCGCACCTGCGGACCCGCACCTGCGGTCCCATGTGCGCACCTGCGGTCCCATGTGCGCACCTGCGGACTCCACTCAAAAACCAAACCTCCGCACCTGCGCTCAAAGTTCCGCATCTGCGACTTCGCAGGTGGGGTAAAACCCTCGCACCTGCAGAACTCCTCCAGCCCACCAGAATCCGCACCTGCTCCCCGTTCTCGCACCTGCGCTCAACCATCCGCAGGTGCGGCCACACCAGAGGGGAAACACCAACAACAGTTCAACTACATATTTTCCCACTTCAAAGTCCCTGAGGGCCATCAGAAATCAACCCGAGCCCCTCGGGACCCCAACCAAAAATAAAAACAAGTCATAAATGATTACCCACAATAAATTGAATTCCCGGAACACCCAAAATAACATCGAAACTCCAATTCAACCCATGATTCAAGCCTAAGATTCCTAAAACTTCCGAAAATCACCAACGACGCCGAAACCAGCCAAAACACATCCGAATGACATGAAAATTTGCACACACGTCCAAAATGACACTATGAACCTGCTCCAACTTTCGGTTTTCCATTACGACCCCGATAGCCTATTTTCCATTGCCGACCGAAAATCGCCAAAAACTTCATTTCTCCAATTCCTGCCTAATTCTACACCGGACATCAAAACTACATTCCGAACACACTCCTAAGTCCCAAATCACCTAACGAAGCTATCCGAGCTATAAAATCAACATTCCGAGGTCGTTTACCAATAAGTCAACTCCCGATTGACTTTTCCAACTATTAAGCCAATTTAAGAGACTAAGTGTCTCATTTCTCACCACGACCGCTCCGAACCTGAACCAACCGACCCGACACCACATAAATGAGCTAAATAACACACGATAAAGCAGAAATAGGGAAAACGAGGCTAATTTCATAGAACGACCGGCCGGGTCGTTACATTCTGTCACGACTCGATTTACCCACCGAAAGGCATCGTGACGACACCTAGTCTCCACAACTAGGTAAGCCTAATTACGAAAAAACACATATTAAATAGAAGCAATAAAATAAAGGTGAAGTAAGTGAGTCTATAATGAACATCGCCATTTGGCGCGTACAAAATACAACTTTTTCCCAAAACCTGGAATATCACTTTAGTCACAAGCTCTGTCTCAAAATATCTCTATACAACGAGAGGGAATTTACATGAAAAAAATAAATCTATCTAAATCTAGAGTGGAAGGTGACCCGAAGGGCTATGCGGACACGACAGAATTACCTTTCGGTCTCCTAAAAGCTGTTGTTCGGACCCCTAGCAACGAAATCGAGCGCTGGTACCTGGATCTGCACACGAAAAATCTGTGCAGGAAAGGACATGAGTACACCACAAATTGGTACCCAGTAAGTGCCAAGTCTAACCTCAGTTAAGTAGTGACGAGGTCAGATTAAGGCTCTACTGGATTTTTATAGTAAAACAGTTTAAAATTTGAACAGAGAGATATAATAATCTGAGGCAAATCAGTAGAAACAATGAGCTAAGAAGGAAATAATAATAGGGTGCCCTCGACTCAGCACAACATATATCACAGTAACAAGTATGCAATGCAGTACAGGGGGAAAGCTCCCGGAATCTCGTCCGTAGTCCCAATTTAAATATGCAATGCAGTAGAGGGGGAAAGCTCCCGGAATCTCGTCCGTAGTCCCAATTTAAATATGCAATCCGGTACAAATACAAGATACCTAAACATGGTTATAGAAATAACTAGGAAAAATTCAAGTGAGACAGGTAGGCATGCTATTTACTAATCTAAATTACATAGTCGATACATGAATAAGTGAAATAGGAGTGAAATGATTTAAGTCACGGAGGAAAAAAAAATAGAGTTTTAGCAACAATGGCCCGTGCACGTACTCGTCACCTCACGCACACGGCGCCCAATCAACATAAAACAATACTAAAATAGTCTAGGGGAAATCCCCAACACAGAGTTAGGAAAGCCACTTACCTCGATTGTGCTACTAAACTCGAAACCACGCTCTTGCCACGAGTATCGGACTCCGAATGACCCAAATCTATTCAATTCGATTGCATAATGTAAATATCACTTTTAGGAATCAAAATAGCTAATAAGCTCGAGGCTAATACGTGAATTTAGGAAAATCGCCCAAAAAGTCCTCCGAGCCCACATCTTGGAATCGAGTGAAAGTTACAAATTTAGAACACACATTCACTCACGAACTCACTCAAACAAGAATCATTGAAAACCGACGATAAAATCCTATTAAATTCTCGGATTTTCTAATTAGGGAAACTTCTTCCCATTTACATGTTTTTTCACCTAAATCCCTTAATTGCATGGAATAAATGGCCATATATTAATGATATACGAAGGAAATAGGGTTAGGAATTGTAACCTATGAAGTTTCTCCTCAAAACTCACTCCGAATCGCCTACTCCCGAGCTCCAAATGATATTAGAAGTTATGAAATTCAAGCCCTCAAATCTGATATAACTGCCCAGCGATTTCCGAACCTGCGTCCCTTGGACCGTACCTGCAGAATATCCATCCCTGCGAAAACCCACCAAAAGGCCTGGGGCGCACCTGCGGTCAATTGGCCATATCTGCGGCTCCGCACCTGCGGAATATCAACCACACCTGTGAGACTGGTTGACTTGACCAAGTCCGCACCTGTGAGCCTCTCTTCCGCACTTGCGGAAAGTCCATCGCAGGTGCGAGACACCAGAACCAGAAATGGTTCAACTGTTCTCCAAGTTCAAAATTCATCCGTTGAGCATCCGAAACATCCTCGAGGCCCCCGGGGCCTCAACCAAACTTACCAACCAGTCCTAATACTTTACCCAAACTTAGCCGAGCCTCCAAAACACATCACATAACACCAAAATCACCAATTATACATGGATTCAAGCCTAAGAACTTATGAAATTTCCAAAATCTACAACCGATGCCGAAACACATCAAGACTAGTCTGAATGACCTCAAATTTTACACACAGGTTACAAATGATACAACAGACCTATAACCACTCTCGGAATTCCGTTCCGAGACCGATATAAAAATTTCACCTATCAGCCGAAATCGCCGAAATTCTAACCTTCGCCATTTCAAGCCTAAATCCACTATATACCTCGAAAGCATATTCCGGACATGCTCCTAACTACGAAATCACCCAACGGAGCTAACAGAGTCGTCAGAATCCCATTCTAGACCCGTCTTCCCACAGTTCCAACTACAGTCCGATTTCTAAGGCTTAAACCCACCTATAAGGACTATGTGTCCAAAAACTCTCCGAGTTTCACCACTCAAATTCCAACAAGTCCCAAAAGCAGAAATAGACATGGGGAAAACAATTATTAGGGGTTCGGGGCGCTAACTCTCAAAATGACCTATCGGGTCGTTACACATTCTCTCCTCTTAAACAAATGTTCGTCCTCGAACGTGCCCAGAGTTGTTCCAAAAACCACCAAAATTGCCATGTAACCTACCATGCACATACCCGGGGGGTGATCTCACGTCACCCAATCCCATATAGGTCCAATAGCACAACACATTTGAAATTTCAAAATCCAACCTCACCCATAAACCTTAGAACCAAATTTTCACTTCTGAAATAATTTACAAGATCAAAATTCCACAACTATGAACGGAATAAGTCTGAACACGCTGTATCAAGCCATATCCGTAACCCAAGATGTAATCACATAATATACCCCATGACCCAAACACTCATAGCAATAACTACTAATCACAATAGCTGCTCAAAACAACCCAATACCGGTACATAACCTCTTATCAAGCAATGCTTCTCTCTAACACTTTAATATACTGTCGATGATGAAAGAAACGCATAGAAACTAGCAACAATTCGTCCGATCAGCCAGTCATGGAGCTCCCCCTTTCTCCGACAGGAACTATAGCAGATTTCTAAGCCAACTTCCGATATCATCCTTCCAACCATGTTGTAGTCAACTCTGGTAGTTTTCATTCTAGGCCCAATAACCTCTTCTCAATCAACACGACCACCCTGTTGACATGACACATCAATACAATCCAAAACCATAACCTGTGCAACTCGTGCACTCAATAGCAACAACCCATGAACTCAAATCATAGGAAAAATTCACACGAGGACTATCCTGCCATTAAAAATTACCATCACAACACCATGCTAAGAGCCTGGCACACATCGTAAAATCAAAACACATGAATCTGACACCAAGGATCATACCTCCACACAACTCCGCTACAATGCGTGATCCCATCCAAACGCTGGTCCACATGAAATACTTCAAGCCACCTTGCTCAAAATCAATAACCATGCACAATTCGACATCAAGTACTCTAAATGCATTACCATAACCACGGAGGAATCAGACGATACCATGCCACACAAATCAGAAAGAACATAACCAATACGTCTCAATCCCGTAATACACAATTACTTACCTTACTCAAATCCCGCTATAAAGCCCAAATAAATCCGTACCATATGTGCATATAACCAACAATCACCACTCCTCGCAACACCGAAGGGTAACCCATAGATCACTCTAGAATATGAATAAACTCAATGACAATCGAATGGTACATCCCTCAATAATAGCAATTCGGAGTCAACAATTCTGCCCCGGTGCAGAACACACACCCATATTGGGCCTACCAATAACCTTAAATCAACTCTGGTCACCCATAACATATAGATAACTCTCCGAAGGTTCACAATGACTGAATCATGGCATTTACTAGCATCTGACTAGCTTTGCTCGCATCCTCACAGTGCACAACCACAAAATAATCTGTTTATGAGAACTCTCAGTCTCGAAGTCCATGAAGCGCACAAATTACCATATTTGATCCCAACTCTACCGCTCGAATATATAACACATCCCTAATACTCAATCATTCCACGAAGGATACCCCTATAATTCTTCAGTGCCACCAAGCAACCTTGAATATCAACAGTCGATCCAACAAGAGAGCGTTGCAATACCAATGAAGCACCATTAACTCCACACATTGCCCTTTCTGAAATGTATACCCTGATCAAGCCACCCAATAGTGATATCATCTACCTAGTCATATGAAACTGCCAATGCTGCCTAAGAATTTTTTACCTTCCTCCCAGAACTGAACCGTGACCTCACATATGCAAATCTCAACTCTACATAACATACAACATACGCCATACCATCCTATGATAAATATGAGAACTTTATGATCCCTTCTGAGCCACAAGCAACTACGTATCCAACTAGCCAAGAACTTTCCATCTTATCCCATTTAGAAGCAAAATCACTATACATCACCCGCACCTCACGCCAGTAGAAAATATGCATCTCTAACCGTGGTAGAAACAATCAGGAACTATCTGAATCTCATTTGTACAACACCAAACCGTCAGGACTAAATCCTTCTAACTCAACCAAGCTATGTAGGTCACCAAAACCCAAGAACATTGTTAAGAAACACATGTAAAAACTCATTGCCTCATAATCACCCAAAGAACTAATCATATCCCTTACCATGCCGATCCGACCTACTACAAAGTTGTCCTATTTATCTAAGTTCCTTTTGACTTACCTTCGAATTGATGCTTCTCCTTGCTGTAATACCGCAATTCTCAACCTAGATTCACCACACGAGACCCAAGCATAAGGCTGTATCGTCTAAGGCTCGTAAGTCGCTGAATACTCTCTCAAATATCCCCAAAAGTACGACATTCAAAATACTTACCCTGAAGAGACTTCCTGTGAATCTAAAGACATTACCTTCACTTTCCTGATACTGATATGTAGAATCCATGATAATGTAGAAATTTCACAAGTCTTGACACCCTCCAACGTAAATCTCAGTTCTAGCCAAATACACACCTTGAAGATTCCCAATTGTTGCGTATAACCTTGAATATGTCAGAACCATTCTCAAGAGTCATCCACTCTACAAAAATCTCAATTAAACTGATCAAACAGATAAAACGACCTGACCCCATTTTCACACCAACATACTAGGAAGTAACCCACACATTGATGCAACCAAGCAAATTCCTACTTTGCACACACTACACCATTTACCATTCAACTCAATCATTCAATAAAACTCATCTACCCATAGAGTACATTACCACCTGTATCCAAAAATTTCCATTACTCGAGTCTTTTCATACTCCACCTCTGCAGGTCATAACTGATTCACCAGTATACCTCGAACTGAACCCAATACCTTGCATAATCGTGCAACCAACTTATCATTAGTAGCCTCCCCCACTTGGATCAAAGCCATAAATCAAAACCATCAATAACTCACAATGACCATACGCTAACACCGCCACCATATCGCAATGAGATTCAACTAAATCCTTCATAATCTCATATATAACTCAAACCATTTAACATCTCAAATCATCTGCAATCTCGCATTCACCATTACAGTAGCCGTGCCAACTTTCACAAGTGATCTAAACTCAATTTACAACATGTAACATTTACTGGTAAATGAGTATTTGCTATAAAACCACCTAGCGGTCACACAACCTCAGGACACCCCGCGGAAGATAACCTCACCTTCTTTTACTGGTAAATGAGTATTCGGTGTTATTTGATCCAGGGTCTACCTATTCATATGTATCATCTCTATTTGCTCATTTCCTGGATATTCCCCGTGAGTCCTTGGGTACTCTATTTATGTGTCCACTCAAGTGGGCGATTCTGTGGTTGTGGATCGGATCTATCGGTCCTGTGTGGTTATATTCTGTGGCTACCATACTAGGGCGGACCTTTTGTTACTTGATATGACTGGCTTTGAGGTCATCCTAGGCATGGACTGGTTATCTCCATATCACTCCATCCTTGATTGCCATGCCAAGACTATTACTTTAGCGATGCCGGAGTTACCCAGGTTGGAGTGGAAGGGTCATCTGTAGTACATCCAGTTGAGTTATCTCTTTCCTGAAGGCTTGACATATGGTCGAAAAGGTTTGCTTGGCTTATCTATCCTATGTTCGGGATACTACTGTAGAGTCTCTGATGATTGATTCAGTTCCAGTAGTCTGGGAGTTTGCCGATGTGTTTCCTTCTGACCTTCCAGGCATGCCGCCAGATCGTGATATTGACTTCTGCATTGACTTGGCTCCAGGCACCCAACCTATATCTATCCCACGGTACCTAGCTCTGAAAGAATTGAAGGAGCAGCTTGAGGAGTTTCTAGCATAGGGGTTTGCCAGACCGAGTGTATCACCTTGGGGTGCACCAATATTATTTGTGAAGAAGAAGGATGGGACTATGCAGATGTGCATTGATTACCGCCAGTTGAACAAGGTTACCATCAAGAACAAGTACCCGTTACTGCGGATTGGTGATTTTTTTGACCAATTACAGGGTGCTAGGGTGTTTTCCAAGATTGACTTGAGATCGGGGTACCATCAGCTGATGATTCAGGACTCAGATGTTCCGAAGACTGCCTTCCGTACTAGATATGGCCATTATGAGTTTCTAGCGATGTCCTTTGGCTTGGCTAATGCCCCACATGCATTCATGGACTTGATGAACATGGTGTTCAAGCCTTATATCGATTCCCTCATTATTGTCTTCATTTATGACATCTTAATTTACTCACGCAGCCTGGGGGAGCACGAACATCATTTGAGAGTAGTGCTCCGGACTTTGCAGGAACAAAAGTTGTATGCTAAGTTCTCCACGTGTGAGTTTTGGTTGGATTCTGTGGCATTCTCGGGACATGTTTTATCAGGCGAGGGTATTAAGGTTGATCCTAAGAAGATTGAGGTAGTTCAAAGTTGGCCTCGTCCTACTTCGGCTACCGAGATCAGGAGTTTCTTGGGGTTAGCAGGTTATTGCCGCCGATTGTGGAGGGTTTTTCCTCCATTGCAGAACCTTTGACTAGATTGACCCTGAAGGGTGCTCCGTTCTGATGGTCCAATGATTGTGAGGCGAGCTTTTAGAAGCTCAAGACAGCTTTGGCCACAACACCAGTTCTAGTGTTGCCTTCCAGTTCGGGGATGTATACAGTTTATTGCGACATTTCACGAGTTGGCTTGGGATGTGTATTGATGTAGGAGGGGCGAGTTATTGAATATGATTTACGTCAGCTGAATCCCCATGAGAAAAATTACCTTGTGCATGATTTGGACTTGGCCGTGATTGTTCATGCTCTTAAGATTTGGAGGCACTACTTATATGGGGTGTCTTGTGAGGTTCATACCGACCACCGCAGTTTGCAGCACTTTTTCAAGTAAATGGATCTTAATTTGAGGCAGCGCAGATGGCTTGAGTTAACTAAAGGACTATGACATCACTATTATTTATCATCCAGGCAAGGCGAATGTAGTCGTGAATGACTTGAGCAGGAAGGCAGAGAGTATGGGTAGTTTGGCATCCATTTCAGCAAAGGAGAGGCCACTAGCTTTGGACATTCAGTCCTTGGCTAACAGACTTGTGAGGTTGGACATTTCAGAGCCCATCCGAGTCCTGGCATGTGTTGTTGCTCAGTCTTCATTATTGGGGCATATCAAGGCCCATCAGTTTGATGATCTGCACTTGGAAGTCCTTAGAGAGACGGTACTACAGGGTGGTGCCAAATAGGTTTCTATTGACGAGGATGGTGGTTTACGGCTCCAGGGTCGTATCTGTGTTCCTAATGTCGATGGCTTGAGGGAGAGGATTATAGAGGAGCACACAACTCTCGGTATTTTATTCATCCAGGTGCTACAAAGATGTATCGGGATCTGAGACAACACCATTGGTGGCGGCAGATGAAGAAGGACATAGTTGAGTATGTTGCTAGATGCCTAAACTGCCAGCAGGATAAGTATGAGCACCAGAGGCCAGGGGGCCTACTCCAGCAGATGACTATACCCGAGTAGAAGTAGGAGCGCATCACTATGGACTTCATGGTTGGATTGTCGCAGACCTTGTGGAAGTTCGATGCAGTTTGGGTCATTGTTGACAGGTTGACCAAGTCGGCACACTTCATTCCAGTTTCCACTACTTATACTTCAGAGAGGTTGGCCCAGATTTACATTCGGGAGATATTCCGATAACACGGTGTTCCTGTTTCCATCATATCACATAGAGGCCCTCAGTTCACTTTGCATTTCTAGAGAGCTGTACAGAGTGAGTTGGGTATCCGTGTAGAGCTCAACACTGGGCTTCATCCTCAGACCGACGGGCAATCAGAGTGGATAATTCAGATCTTGGAGGACATGCTTAGAGCCTGTGTGCTTGACTTTGGGGGACAATGGGATCAGTTATTTCCTTTGGATGAGTTTCCTTACAACAACAATTATCAGTCCAGCATCGAGATGGATCCATTTGAGGATTTATATGGTTGGCGATGTCGTTCTCCCATCGGGTGGTTTGAGCCCAACGAGGCTAAGTTATATGGTACAGATTTGGTGAGAGATGCCTTGGAAAAGTTAAAGTTGATTCAGGAGCGGCTTCCCACAACACATTCCAGACAGAAGAGTTACGCGGATCAGAAGGAGCATGATGTGTTATTTATGGTAGGCGAGAAGGTTCTCTTGAAGGTCTCACCGATGAAGGGTATTATGAGATTGGGGAATACGGTCAAGCTGAACCCCAGGTTTATAGGCCCATTCAAGGTATTGAGGCGAGTTGGGGAGGTTGCTTATGAGCTTGCCTTACCTCCGAGCTTATCAGGGGTTCATCCGGTATTTCACGTGTCTATGATTCGTAGGTATCACGCCGACTTGCCACATGTGTTAGATTTCAACACCATTTAGCTAGATGAGAGTTTGGGTTATGAGGAACATCCAGTTGCCATTGTTTCTAGGCAGGATCACCAGTTGAAATCCAAGAGGATTTTCATGTGAAGGTCCACTGGAGGGGCCAACCAATCGAGGAGGCGACTTGGGAGTCCGAGGAGGACATGTAGAGCATATATCCACACTTATTCAGCACTCCGGGTATGATTCCAGACTTGTTCGTGGTCGAACGTTTGTTTGAGATGTGGAGAATGTAACGACCCAACCAGTCTTTTTGCTTTCTAGAACCCTGATCCCCTAAATAAGGCTTCATGTACTTGCTTTTATTGATTTGTGACTTGCGGGGGTGGTTGGTTCGGGATATGGAAGAGCTTGGGTTGAAATCGGAACACTTGGTTCCTTAAGGATGGCTTAAAAGGGCAAGTTTGACTTCGGTCAACATTTTGAGTAAACGACCTCGGAATCGGGATTTGACGGTTCCAATAGGTTCGTATGATGCTTTCGAACTTGGGCGTATGCTCGGATCAGGTTTTGGATGACCCGAGAGCGTTTCGGCACCTAATAGTGAAAGTTGGCTCTTGAAGGTTTTAGAAGTTCTTTAAATTTGGTTTGGAACGTGTTTTGTTGATATCGAGGTCCAAACAAAAATTTGAGATCGGGGTGCGATTAAGTACGTTTAAGACTTTCACGCAAAATTTGGTGTCATTCCAAATAGTGTAAGTACGTTTCGATGCAGTGGAAGTAAATTGAAGAACGTGAAGTTCTTAAGTTTGAATCAATTGATTTTGGGGTGCGATTCTTAGTTTTAATGTTGTTTCAGACGTTCCGATAGTTCGAGCGAGTCCGTTTTATGATTCCATACTTGTTGGTATGTTTGAAAGGGGTCTCGGTGGCCCCGGGTCCATTCAGACGATGCGCAAGTTGAGTCTAAAACTCAACAGTGCTGTTGGTGCGCCAGATCTGGTATGCCCGCACCTGTGAGCCTTTGGTCACAGGTGCGAGCCTAGCCCTGCAGGTGCGGCCCAAGGAGGGCAGCCCAGTTTCCGCAGATGCGGGTCCTTCTCCGCAGAAGCGGGACCACAGAAGCGGAAGCCCATCCGCAGATGCGGCCCCAGCCGGCCCAGCCAATTCTGCAGAAGTGGACACCTGGTTCGTAGGCCGCAGGTGCAAAAATCCCTGGGGCATTGAGGTTCATTTATTACGGGACTTAAGCCATTTTTCATTCATTTTCTTCCACTCTTGGGCGATTTGAGAGCTTCTAAGGAGGCGATTTCGACCTAGATTCGTGAGATAAGTAATCTCTACTTAATGTGAGTTTAATACATAGATTTTGGGTAGACTTCAACATTAAAATGGGTAAAATCATGGGTTTAGATGAAAAACCTAGGGTTTGATAAAAATGAAATTTTACCACGAAATTGACCATGAAACTTAGTAGAGATCATATATTTATGTTCCTTGGGTTGTGGGTAACAACTTCCTTTGAAAATTTCCGAAATCCGAGCATGTGGGCCCGGGGGTAAATTTTAGGAATCTTACAATTTGGGTTGGGTTATCACTCTAATTGTAGGGATATGAACTTTTGAGCTTAGATTAACTAGTTTATGTAATGTTTGACTAGTTTCGAGTAATTTGGCGTCAAAATTGGAGGTTTGGGCGCATTCTTGAAGTTAGAAGTAGGCTTTGAGACGAGGTAAGTCTCCTTTCTAACCTTGTAAGAGGGAATTAACTCCATAGGCAAATTAAATAAATGTGTGTACCTATTTGTGGGGGGATACGTACGTACGAGGTGACGAGAGTCCGTACGTAGCTACTATTATGCTATTGTCCGGGTAGTTTAGGACCCATATAATGCTTTAATTGAAATGTTTGTTCCCTTACTTGTTAAATTGATTACTTCAGTCATATTAGAATTGATAAAAAGATTCGTAAAGGACTAAGTTCACCTATTTGAAGAATTTATTGGAATACTTGACCTTAAAATGAGATATTTTGTTTCCTTGAAAATAATTGCTATTTATGGATCGGGTCGAATGCCTCGGTAGTATATAGAATCTATGGTTTGCGCCGTTCGACCCTCCGGCAGTGCACAATTTAATATTATGTTGAAACGGGCCGTACGACCTTGGCATAACTTGCGCATGTGAATTCTTTGGTACACTCTATGATTGCTATTGCTTAAATGTATTGAAATTTAAATTGTTATATGATAATCTCGAGTTGGCATGTATGTTTCTGAAAGAAGGACTTATATTTTCCTATTCTTGAGCTTTCAGTATTATTCATGCAAATCCATACTTAGTATAACATTTTAGTATATTATTGTTAGCCCTAGTTAGTGTCTAATTGACCCCTCGTCACTACTTCTTCGAGGTTAGACTAGATACTTACTGGGTACATGTTGTTTATGTACTCATACTACGCTTCTATACTTGATTGTACAAGATTTGAGGCTGGTGCATCTAGTTATCCTCTTGGTGCGCATACTTGACCTTGGTCCGAGATTTCACTGTGAACTGCCCCCTTCCGAGACGTTCAACAACATTACTGGAGTTTTTCTTTTGCTTTTATCTATCTATACTTCTTCAGATATTAGGATAGTCATATTTTGTACACTCTACTAGTTTCTCACATACTTGTGACACTAGATCTTGGAAAACACATTAGTACTCTACTATTGTTAGGTCTTATTTTTATAATCATGATTTCCTTTAGCTATTCTCGTTGTTGTTTTCCTTGCAAATCCGTTATTTACAAAATGCTTTGAATTTAAGTAAAGTTATTTTTTTGAATTTCTTAATAAAAATGGAAAACATCACTAAATTTTTCACGGTTGGCTTGTCTAGCAACAGTGCTGGACGTCATTGCGGGTTGACATGGAGTTGGGTCGTGACATGAATAAAGCATTACATGAGGATCAATGGTTTGTTCTAAATCATTTTCTCTCAGTTAGATGCTGGGAACCTAAGTTCTTAGCCTCTAAAGCCAAACTTACCTACACTACTACATGGACTCGACTGCCAGAGCTACCCACAAAGTTCTATGACATTGAGATCTTAAGAAAAGCGGGAAAAAAATTAGGTAAATTATCAAAATCGGTACATGCATGTCGTTTACGACTAGAGGGAGCTATGCTCGAATATTTGTAGAAGTACCCCTAGAAAATTATCTCAAGTCATATGTCTTTATTCAGACCCATAGTCAACAAATCCTTTGTGAATACTTAATATGCTATGTACCGCTTGTGGACGCATAAACATATTCCTGTTGACTATGGGTCCCAATAAAGACATATGACTTGAGTGGACCAACACTAACAAGACCAATAACCAAACACGATTACCTCCAACGGGCACACCCTTTTACTACCTCAATTACCATTATTACAAAATCTAGAAAATAACCTATCTACTAATTCTGCCTCATACATTACTAACATGAATAATATAACTATGGACACTACTCCACCACATTCACATGCCACGTTAAAGGCACCTCACAAACTAACCAATCAAATTTTGGGCGAAACCCACTGTGCAAACCCTAGCACAAGCCCACACACAACTGCATAAAAGCAATCATGACCCCTTTACACTACACCCTAAGTCCAATTCACTACACAAGATTTCCACTCTTGTTCCCATGCAGACTACCAAATCTATTCCTAGCCCACGTGATAAGCCAATTATACACAAAACTAATTCTTCTACTAAAACACAACCGCCTTCATAACCCTCTCCCATCTTTTTTAACTAGGTGTGAATAGCCTGTGCTAGCACGAACCCAACAATTTGAACAAGGTCTATTTTCATTCTTACTTTAGTTATGAAAAAATCAGCTTGAGATGGATTTTTAAAACACAATTCTCTTCTGATATGATGTGAACACTTAATTTCCTATTTTTGTTATTCGTTATTTTTCTCTCAAAAGTTTATTTAAAGCTTCAACATAGTCATTGCTAAGAGAAGCATTTTCTCCAAGAATGAACAACATGTCAGTACTTACAAATATTTGCTGGAAATGTTATAAGCATCTGAGAAAATCAACTGCAGAATTTACTGGACTATATCTTAAGTTCTTGCTCATTGCAATCTTTACCTACACTTGTCTAAAATAAAATATGTGATCTATCAATATCACAAACATGAAAAGGACACAACACTCATGAGAGTAGATCAAAAGGAATAAACTCAACTTATTTGCATGCAGAGTATTTCATAAATTCAAGAAATTACTTTGGTCTACTTTTACAGAAAGTATCAAGTACAATAAATAATCAAATATGGTCCACTTTCATAGAAAGCATCAAGTACATATTTTAGAGTAGAGAGCTGGTGTTGGTTGTTTCAAGCTCAAACTGATCATCACGAGCCATATAAGCAATCTTCTGATTTACGAAACAGATAATTTCATTGTCAGTGATTAAGCAAGTTAACTCTTACTTAGTAGTTTGGCAAAAACTAAGTAATGGGTTTAATGTTTGGCATTATATGAGCTAAGCATAGTTTGTAAACAATTAAAATAATCGAGGCTTAAGATCATCTGCGAGCCTTCAACAGTTCTACTCTTCAGATACATCAAAGGATCAATTTTTATAAGGCAACTTGTCCCGCTTCCCTTCAGATATACAAATCCAAGCTCAAAATTTTATTTATATAAGCACATATTCCAATCTTGAATTTTAGAGAAATAGTGATACCTACAATGATATTTACAGCTCCAAGTCACATAAACTTTCTAACTATTTGATTCGGATATTAAGCAAACAATATAAATTAATCCGTATATACTACAGATAAGTGATCAATAAGCACTACAAATAAAATGATAACACAAATGTTATACTATAAGTAGAAATTAATAAGAAGAGAAAGACATAGCATTGAACGAAAAAGGGCACATTCACTTTAAGTGAGTCAGGTCATCATGTGAGCTCAATCGGAAGTCTTCTCCAATCTTGGTATCTAATATTTGGTGTTACATTGTTCCTTCCATTTGCCAAGGGACCTCAAAAAACCTTATATAATTTTATAGCACATAACTCTTGGATCAAACATTCAGGCCCCACATTATTTCTACAAAATAAAGTGCGCGCACACACAAATATTGACCACTCTGACTCCTCTGCATCACTATTCTAGCTACAAAGAGGCTTAGTATTGCCAATTTTCACCAAGAAGCTCAGGAATGGTTAAGCTTGTTTGTTTTCCTTTTGGCACTCGTTGCTATCACTGTGGCCGCAACATTTCTTTCTACAAATACCTACAACTTCCTTGATGCTGTAAATCCTTCCAATTACATCTTCAAATACTAAATATTTGGGTCCTCAAATTAGTTCTTTGTTCTAATAAATTATTTGTTATTCTAGTGATCAAGGTATGGTGCACGACGTTTGGATCCTCATTTAAGTATTCTTCTTTTGTTATGAGTTCATTATACATTCTCTTATTACTCACCTTCAGAATGCTTTTCAACCTACTTTAAGAATGCTCTTCCATGGATCAATTTACTTTGTTAAGGCCAGTATTTACCTAAAATACAAAACTATGTCTTCGGCCTTCACATTTTATCTTCATTCTAGCATACCAAGTTGTTAGCACCATCCTTACATCCAACTAATCCAAACAATCCTCGAAATTATTTTGAAGAATACTAAGATTGTTCTAGAAGGAAAAAATATAAATTAACACATTTATGAATATATATTACAGCATGAAATACGGGAAAGAAAGAGGAAAAGATTTCGTTAAGGAAAAACAAAGAGACGCAACTTAATAAAATTATTCATACTTTTTACCATGGAATAGTTGGCATGCGGATATAACAAATGTTGAATGAAATAGAGACGACTAAAAGCTTAGGCAATTTTTAGGTCAAATATAGACTTTTCTGGATCTAGCAAAATGATTCGCCTATAGCTGTTTTCCTTTTACTTACCAAAAAAAGAACATGCAGCCATATATGCTTAATCTGCTTAGTCTGATGATCTACGATATCAACTCAGAAACTTTCTATTTATAAAATTGGATTAGAAAGTTTTAATCCAATTTGAGCATGTGTAGATCAAGTCATTTTCCTGGATTTTCTTTATTTATGCCTCTTATTCTTAAGTTCAAATACGAAAACTGAACTGGCAACCTATGTTGCAGGCTTCACTGTCTTTTGTGTATCAAAACTCCAACATAGCACATTAAAATTAACCACAAAATTCTAAGACAAGTCAAAATACTACAACAATAACCAATCTACTTAAAGGTATTAACTGTGGAAGTCAAAGACGTATCAAAAGAAGGATAAATGTAAAGAAAATTATTAGGTTTACAGTAAACAATGGACAAGTTCTAAAACAATTTAAGCATGAATTGTTGTCTCATTTGAATTGTGTTAAACAACGGATAGGTATATCATATACAAACAGTTTAAGCATGTATTGTCAAAGGCTCATTTAAGGCGCACTTAAGCACTGAAGCTCAGAAAAGCTCAGGGAGGGTGCTTCGCCTTGCTTAAGTTGCTTCAATGTAGGCAAAGCACTAAGGTGTACGCCTAATTTTCCTTGAGTTCTATCTTGAATCGAGCGGTGCTAAACGATAGATATTATCAACAAATAAGTATATTAGTTGTTGACAAAGATATTAGGAATGTGTTTGTTACTTATTTCATGAATTACATATGTATTTTATTTTTTCCCTTTATTGTGCCTTTTCTAACTAAAGCCCGTACTTCAGTTGTGCTTTGCACTTGAAGCCCCAATCGACCCGGAATGCTTTTAGAGATTTTCGCTTTTGATAATACTGAAGCATAAATTGGTGGTCTTATCTAAGAAACACTAAACAATGATGAGGCATGGATACTACTTGTGGCATGCACAATGAACTTGGTTCTTATGAAAGAAAAAGAGAAGTCTAGCCTACATGATGTATCTAAATATGCCATTTCATTTTACAAAGTAAGACCAGTGATTCATCCAAATGAAATGAAACTCTTGAATGATCCTGTGTGAGCGAGACTAAGAGTACACATTAGGTATCAATTTCCACAAACATGTAACTATACTATTTTAGTAACTCCTTTCATATATAAAAGCATCAAAATCTTAAATTTTTAATGACATACAAAGTTTATGAGAGGCGTCTAATCGAACTTCAAAAAGTAAAAGAAATGACAAGTAACTTACCGGATGAAAAGGTGAATCTTACAGAAAAAGTTTAATCTTATATTTTGGATCTTTATAGCTCCAACAAAAGGGTCCACCTGATACAAAATATTGAGAACGAAGCATGAGATAAGAAAGATAATAGCCACAATAAGTAATCCTCTAAGGAAATAGTTCTTCTTTTTTACTCCTTTTTCTTTTTGATAATATGAGAAACTTCATTAATGGAGTAACAAGGAGGTATTTTTTGCAAAAAGACATACAAAAAGTAATAATTTTTTTGCCACTGGTTCATCCTCGGAAATTCCAAAAAGGTCAGCTTCTTGGGCAAGCTTTATATCCTATTATTCCCGCACCAAAAGGATAAGTTATGGAAACGTACTAAGAAACTTTCCAGATGAAAAGGTGATTATTATGGGCGAAATTCCAATTAGATGAAAAAAATTTCATATTATTGGAAGGTAAGGAAACAAACACATCCAATTTCTAGTCATCAATTTACCTTTTATTAACTAAACAATAATATGTTTACTAATTTTGTACTATAATAATTGCAATCGATGTACTTTGGAAATCAAAATTAAAAAAAGAGCAAAACAAAAGGAAAGGGCTACCAAAACAATTCCAGAACCTGACTTTGTCCAGGCGCAATAAAAAAGTTGCGTCAAGTGTGAAGGAAAATCCAATTCAATAAAACCCAATCTGCAAAAGTAAAATTTTCAAAAATAAAAAAATAAAATAAAAAAATCCAAGAGCTCCCAGCGGCCAACGTAGAAATTAAAAAAAAATACTTGAACCACAAAGAAAATTGCAAAATAAAATTTCCAAACGTTATAAAATCAAATTAAAAGTGATACCGAATGGGAAACAAATCAAAGATATATGCACCTGAGTTTTAAGTTGAAACGACCGACATAAGGGTATTAGTACATAAAATGTTTAACCGAAGCTTCCCACAAATGTTAACAAATAGACTGTATTAGAAGAATTGATGACTGTTACCTTATTGTAAATTTTAGCTGAAGTTTCAATGATGTTAAATCTATCATTGCCAGTAACATAGAATAAAACAAGGAGCATTCTGAAACTGAAAGACGAAGAAATGGATATTTCTAGACCAATGTTGTATTTGACTATTTCACCCTTGTCTAAAATAGTCTACTGAGCTAAACGAGGCATTGGAATAAAAGGCATGTGGCAAAGTTTTATTGAGCTAAATGACTATTCTACCCTTGATTGACCAAGCATGTCTCTTCTATATAATAAAAATACTGACAAGATATCATTAATTCAAGACTCCCACACGCAATATACCCCTTCTAACTCATTATCTATATCATACTCTAACCATGCAAAGCCATTCACTAACGTTCCCTCTAAGAACTCACCAAATCCCCTACAGACCACTCAACATCCACTTCCTAGCCCCAACAACCAAGCAAAACCATACACCACCTCCCCTAACTTATCCAGTGATATACATATCTCAAGCACCAAATCCTTTTCACCCGCCTTAATCATGGTTGGAAATGGGATTACAAAACCATGCACTCACTTTCCCAATGATAGTGAACAACCAAGAGGTGATAGTTCGACTCCAAAACCCACAAGACCTGGCCCATATAGTAACAGAGGGCATCAAAACATCCATGACTCTCTATGGAAGTACCATTGGGCGACAACACAGATGACAACAACCACTACATGGTGGAACCCTATTCCTCACCTCCAGGATCAATTCACTCATCCAACCTATGCGGAGCTTCCTTTTTTACCCACCATCCCAACCCCAAATTCCTTAGATACATGACTACAACTACATGCCACCTCCCATAAGGCCCATGTCACAAATAATCCCATTCGAACCACTCACTCCCTCAACCAATTCAATGAGTTCACAACCTCCATGCCCAATAGATCAAGATATACTCACATACCGAGAAATAATAGCAGTAATGAAAGAAATGAAGGAAACAAGAATGTAACCAATGTGGCTACATGCCTGCCATATCTTTGTCCTCAAGGATCAATACAAAAAAAATACTACTCAACTGTTCACCAAAGGTAACCAAGTATCTGATCAAACTGAGACCAAGAGTGAACCCAGAAGTGGGAAAATTTGCAGTGGTGATCACACCAACACTCAGAGAGGCATCTTAGCTAAACAACAAGGAGAACCAAGTACCGGTGGAGCAGGAAACAACCCCAAAACACCCACCTCCATGTACTAAATTCATGAATTTTTTCATTTGGAACTGTAGGGGTGCCCAATCTCTAGAGTTTAGAAGGAAATTTTGATCCATGCTGAATTACTACAAGCCACCACTGGCCGTGCTCCTGGAAACACACCTAATGGATCATTCACTACTTAAGGAAGACTTTGACTTCACAAATCTCTCACAGGCACCAGCGGAGGGACAGACGGGGGGCATAGTTGTTTTATGGACTAACACTTCAGTTAATGTTACTGAAATTGTCGTCACAAACTAGGAGATTCACTGCATGGTAAATGTATGTCCCAGGGTCCACCTTTTTTATTATCAACTATGTATGCAAGCACATTATTATCATCTAGGATATTATTATGGAAATGTTTAATGACTATCGCTTATACTTATAAAGGTTCATGGGCTGTAGGTGGTGAATTCAATGACATACTATACTCGAATGAAAAATTTGGCAGTTGTGCTTTAAATAAAAATAGAGCAGATTGAATGCTAAATTGTTTTAACTATTGTAATCTCATAGACTTAGGTTTTAGGGGAAGTAAATATACATAGGTAAATAAACGTAGAAGAGGAGACGTGATATTGGAAAGATTCGATCGCGTAGTTTCAAACTATGAATGGCTAACCCTTTATCCAAATTCCCAAGTTAACCACTTACCAAGAAATCATTCTGATCATTGTCCATTTGTTTAACCTTAAAATCAGATAACAATTAAACTTATAAGTGGTTTTAAGGATGTGTGATTTCACCTAGTACAAATTGATAAATATGATGATTAATGCTAGAAAATTGACTGTAAATTAAAGCAAACCAATATAAAATGCAACTTGGCCCTTAAGCTAGATCGCCCTCGAACCGGCAGAGAGAACTGAACTGAAGAACAAGAGAGCTTAAGAGAGAGAAATGTATATTATTGCTTTGATATGAGAGAGTTAGATGATTACAACTGATTAGAACCCTCTTTATATAGTAGATGAATTTTACTTTTGGTACAATTCTAAATACAGAAGAAAATCTCATGATCGGCTAAATAACCGTTCTTGATTTGATTCGTGTCGATATTTCCGCCACAATTCTTGCCCGGTCACTGATATCTCTTCTTTCTGTTAGTAGGCTTTCTTCGGTCTCTCTCGATGTATATCCCGTTTAGTCTCGATCTTGGCTGATCTCGATCTCGATCAATCCTTTGAGTCCCGAGCTTGGTACCACACCTTCACATCTCGTCCTGATATAACACGGGACGGATTCTCGACATACCATCCTGGTCTCTATTAGTCAAACAAAATCGGGTGAGCCCGGTTTTGATCGTACACAGTAGTCCCCTCATTTTTTGGAGTGTAACGACAAGAAACGAATTGAGCCTCTGAACTTTACCCCAATTTTTCATGACATCATCACCATGACGTAAGAGACAGAGGTGACCGAAACATCCCATTGGTATAGTTCCCCAGAAATATTTAATGTGAGTCAGTCGATGGTCGGCCACTACCAGCTTTGAACCGTCTCCGTGAAACTAATAAATAAGCCTCTTTTTCCATTCTTTCAAACTTCACTTTCAATCTATTCTTCTTTAATCTTCAAAGTTCACTGCATTCGTTAAGGTTATTATCTTCAAATCTTTCAGTTCTATTGTTTGTTCCTTCTAAAACATCAAATATCACAATCTCAATTCTTCTTTACCCTCATAAATGGCGACTTCTAAAACTGTTCCACAAAAAGAAACCGCCTCTTCATCTCGGCCGGCCGGCGAGAAAACAACGGCGGAGTCGCACCCTAAGAAGTGTGTTATCGGGTGGTGTGTCATCAGTTTTGACTTTAAAATCGAGAAAACCTCGTCATTCCTCGGTCTATGTGAACCGGTATCAAGATACATATGCTCGATATCAAAAAGCTTCCTTGAAAAAGTGAAGAAGGATTGCAACTGGGGAAAATAATAGGTTGTGATACCGGCCCCTAAAGTGGTGATCATGACCCACGTGGAAGGGTTCTTGAGTGTTTACACTTACCTTTTCACGTTGGGTCCCCTCGATTCGGTCATCATAATTTGCAAGAAGTATCAGGTGACCCTCGTCTAAATTCACCCCTCATTTTGTAGGATTGTGATACTTCTCCGTTTCTTCGTGAGCAAGATCGAGAGGCATCCTTTCGCCCTCAATCATCTGATAAGATTGTACAACCCTCGACTTTATCGAGGTGGTCTAATAAAGTTTCAACACAGAGCCACCAAGACACTCATCTCGAGTATAGACGAAACAAAGATCGAGGTTGGATGGGCCGGTTCATCCGAGTGAGGACCACAGACCTGATTCGGCTGAGAGCATGCCATTTCCCTAGAGATGGAATATGTAACATAAGTATGACTCCGTTTTTAGTTTCTATTTGCCATTTTTACTCCTTCATTTTTCCTTATCGGTATTTTTTCCCGGTGTAGCTGCTGTTTGGATGCTGGGTGCGGTCCCTCACCTCGAGAGCTGGGTTAGGAGCCTGGTCTCGACATCGACATATGCCGAGCGTGCATGCACAATCTGTCAAAGGACCGGTGGGAGGCTAAAAATCATGGTAAGTCTCGTTCCAGTATTTGATGATTTATTAAAATGCCTTTCCTAGCTTACTCGATTTCCCTTTTTTGTAGGTCTTGGGAAAGATGAAACTATGAGGCCCCCGTTTGGTGATGAAGAAGCCTCACTCCCTATCCCGAAGCCTGCAAAGGAGAACAAGAGGGAAAGGATCTCGACCTCCAAGGGGCAAAAGACTAAAAAGAGAGCGGCTTGTAAGCCTAAGCAGAGTGTCATTCCCTTGTCTGTGGATTCAGCCCAACTTCTAAGGGAGGAGGAAGAAGAAGAAGAATAAGAAGAAAGAGAAGGAGATTCCGGGCTAGTGTCCCGTGTACGGGAAAATACCGAGGCTCAGAAGGACACTGAGTCGGTAAGAGCTGGAAATATTCTACTCCGAGCTGACAGGGTCTCGGGAGGAGATTTGGGTGAAGTCCCCGAGCCGGCTAAGGCCGAAGGTACCTCGCATCGAGGTGAGAAGGCCTCTGAGGAGATGGTGGATACTGCAGAGATGGTCGAGCTCGAGATTCCTCGAGACAAAGAGAATTCCCTAGAAGATTCACTTGGGGCAATAGAGATTGGATATTCCCCATCGTTTCCTTCATTCCTCGAGCTTCAGATTGACCAACCAGTTTCCCGGCCTCTAGTGCCATCCCGGGTGTAAACGAACAATCATCATCTTGGTCCCGACGGATGCACGAGTTTTTGACGCCTCCGTAGGGGTGGCTAGTTACCTTCGGAGTCTGGTCACGGAGGAAGACCAAGCTTTGATGGATGAGGTGGGAGCGCCTTGTCTTTTTAATGAGGCCCAACAAGATCTGAACCAGGTAACTCCCTACTCCCTTCTTCAACATCCATTTTTATACTTGAGATTTTCTCTTCTTGTCTAATTCTTTCTTTTCTATTTTGTAGGCCTCAAGTATAAAAATGGTTGTTGAAGAAGGGGGTAGGGACTTACCTGGTTCAGATCTTGTTGGGCCTCATTAAAAAGACAAGGCGCTTCATAACTTTATCACGAAGCTTTCTTTTGATTTAGGGGGGAGCTGAGCCGATAGGAGGCCGAAATTCGAGGGCTCACTGAGGAGAAAGACGCCCTCAAGCTTCTTAGTGAGAAATGAGAAGAGGAGGCAAAGGGCCTTCAAGCTGAGCTAGTTGCGGCTCAGAAAGAACAAAGCGACCTGGTCGAGCAGGTAATAAGAACCTTAGAAGTTTATGGCATCAATTCGGGCATGACAGATAGTATTTCGATCCCAAAGGTCCAATAATAGCTCGATATTATCGGGAAACTTCGTGAGGAAGTGGATGCGGTGAAGGCGGAGACCATAACATGGAAGAAAAACATGGATCGTCTTGCCTCAGAAAAAGAGGTTGCTCGAGTTCAACTAACCTCAGTTGAGAACCAACTCCAAAGCATAAAAGAGAAGAACTTGGTGCAAGCCAAGAAAATTGAGGAGTTCCAGACTCGGTTGGGTTCATCAACCTCCGATCAAGAGAAGCTGGTCACAGAACTTGTAGAGGCCAAATTCAAGGCTGAGACGGACAAGGCTAATGCTGAGAAACTGTGACCATCTATCGATCCGACGCCGAAGCCGCTCAAGCTCGAGCAAAGGAAGTTGCCGAAGTTGCTCAGGTTCGAGTACATTGGGTTGCCAGGAATTCCAAGTGCCAGTCTCAAAGGGAGACTCTCGAGGAGATCTACGCTCGTGGCTTTGATCTCACTGCCGAGATAAAAAATGCCAAAAGAGCTCGAGGTTGAAGCCAAAGCGTTGGCCTCTCCTGATGATGATGATTCCGAGAGCACGAGCGGGTACGAGAGTGGAGAATACCCCGAGGGTGAAGATGCTGCTCCTGGAGAAGATTAGGCACTTAGGATCAATATCTTTCTTTTTGGATTTTTGTATAGAATTTCGATCGTTCCATGCTGCCCTTGTAAATAACTTTTGACATATATAAGAATTTTCTTCCTTTATGTCTTGTGAAACTTTGTTCATTTCTACCTTGTCAAATTTTCTCTTCATTTATGCCTTATGAAATTGCATTCATGTTTGCCTTAAGAAAATGTATTCTAAGATCTGGGGTTTAGGCGAAACCGAACTAGCATAGCTTTATGATCGAGTGAGAGCTTGATCGAACTCGAAGTGGGGCAACCCTTAGGTTTTTGTTTGAGCGAGGGCGGTTTATCGAGATCAAAGTTAAAAGTATCCCTTAGGCTTTCATATTAGGCCGATATGGCCTTTGTAAAAAGAATGCTTATGGATTTCTCCCCTTTTCGACTTTGAAAAGTTTTTATCATTTGTATTTGTAAATTATGTAATGCCTTAGATGAAATAAGGAATTGTTCGGAAGTTCAAACAATTTTATACTCATTAGAGTTTTCAAGTCTTGATATTATCGAAGCCCTTGATGATTTTTCTGAGGGTAGCCTTTTTAACCGGTTTATGAAAAAATTCCAAGGCTAGTTTTATTATGGAACTCGGACGTCTCTGAACCGTGTTAATTTGGTCGTAGACTTTTTAATTTGGGACTTGCATTTTGGGCTTATTTTCCCATTTCATTTCGAGCTTGCCCGAAGTGTCATTCCCCAAGTGGGGTGGCCGTGGCCTATAAAAATCAAGGGTTGCCTTTAAGGTCTTATGAAAAATCGAGGGTTGCCTTTAAGGTCTTATGATATTGAAGTTTTAATAATTCGATCTCGTCTATTTTTGGGACAGTAGTCCCCGAGCGTGGGGTAATTGTCCGAACTCCAGTTATGATAGGCCCTTAAGCATGTTTCCACAATAGACCGAGAGTATGAAATTGTGAAATAGAAATTTTTTCTAATATATGAGATATCGGCAAAGAAAAATACTTCTCTTAATAAATTATTATACATGCATACATGTTTGGTATCAAGGCTCGAGCAACCTATACGGGCACGTTTCGTTCGACCGTTTAGTCCTTACAAAATTTACCTATCGAGACCTCGCTGTCACGAAGTGATTTCCTTGCGACGAAGTTGACATTCGAAGGCAATGCCCCCAATATTCGAGATCGATTGTAAAGAAGCCTCGGATACTGTTGAATTGTTCTAAGTTAACACGATAAACGGTTACCTCATTAAAAACCTCGTCGAAAAACCCATTGGGATAAAATTGGTCTAAGAGAAAAAGAGTGCAACGCGTGCTTTCAGACCTAAAGACTTCGTGTTGAAGAATCCATAGCCATTCCTAATCGAACACTTGTAATGGTTAGTTTAAAATATAAATGGAAACGGAACGGCTGTACCTTAGCAATAATATCATTTTAGGAGCGATATGTTCCAATTGTTCGGTAATTATTCGCCATTCAGCGGGCCGAGCTTGTAGGATCCTTTTCCGATGATGTCGAGGACATGATATGGTCCCTCCCAATTTTATTTTATTTGGATTTCGGGTGTTGACGTGAATTTTCTTAGCACCAATTCCGTGATTTTAAAATGTCGAAGATTGGCTCTTCGATTGTAGTACCTTTCGATTCGCTGTTTTTGTGCGACCGATAGAACGAGGGTGGTTTAGCGTCTTTCATCCAACAAATCTAGGCTCGTATTCATGGCCTCGTGATTCGATTCTTCTGTTGCATATTGGAACCTGAGGTTAGGTTCCCCGATCTCGACCGGGATAAGATCGTTGACACCATAGACTAACGAGAACAGTGTTGCTCCCGTACTGGACTTCGACGCTGTGCAGTATGCCCAAAGAACCTCAGGTAGTATATCTCTCCATTTTCCTTTGGCGTTGAACAACCTTTTCTTAAGGTTTTGAATAATGGTTTTGTTGGTCGATTTCGCTTGTCCATTCCCACTAGGGTGATAAGATGTCGATAAAATTCTTTTGATCTTGTGATCTTTGAGAAATTTTGTTACCTTTTTGTCGATGAATTGCTTTCCATTATCACACACGATCTCGGCAGGCATCCCGAATCGACGTATAATGTGGTCCCAAATAAAGTCTATGACTTCTTTTTCTCTAATTTTCTCGAAAGCCTGTACTTCAAACCACTTAGAAAAATAGTCAGTCATAAATAAAATAAACTGAGTTTTACTTGGGGCCGATGGGAGAGGGTCGACGATGTCCATTCCCCATTTTATGAATGGCCATGGGGATAAGACTGAGTGGAGCTGCTCCCTGGGCTGGTAAATCATTGGCGCATACCTTTTACACTTGTCGCATTTTCGAACGAAATCCTTTGAATATTTCTCCATGTTGATCCAATAATAACCTGCTCTGCTTACTTTGTGGACCAATGGCTTGGCACCAAAATGATTTTCACAAGTGCCTTCGTGAATTACCCGTAGGACATAGTCGGTATCTCCCGGTCCCAAACATATTGCCAATGATCTATCGAATGTCCTTCTAAACAACATTCCATCCTCGGACAAAGTGAACCGTGCTGCCTTCGTACGTAGAGCTCTCGATTCTGTCGGATCAGATGGAAGTTTCCCGTTCTTTAAGTACTCTATGTACTTTTTTCTCCATTCCCAGGTCAGATTTGTAGAGTTTATTTTGGCGTGGCCTTCTTCGATCACTAATTTTGTGAGTTGTACGACAGTCCCCAGGCTAATTTCGTCGTCCTCGACCGATGAACCTAAGTTTGTAAGAGCGTCGTCCTCGTTGTTCTGCTCTCGAGGTACATGTTGTAAGTTCCATTCTTTAAACCGATATAGAGTTACCTGTATTTTATCCAAGTACCTCTACATTCGATCTTCTCGGACTTTGAAAGTCCTATTAACTTGGTTTACAACGAGGACGGAATCACATTTGGCCTCGATGACCTCTGCTCCCAAGCTTTTAGCTAACTCGAGACCTGCAATCATGGGCTCATACTCGGCCTCATTGTTAGTTAATTTTGAAGTTCCGATAGATTGTCTAATAATATTACCCATAGGTGGTTTTAGAACGATACCCATCCTGGACCCCTTCACGTTTGAAGCCCCGTCCATGAAAAGGTTCCATACCCCCGATGACGTACCCCATTTTAATAATAGTTCTCGTTCGACCTCGGGTACGAGGGCTGGCCTGAAGTCGGCCACGAAGTCTGCCAAGATTTGAGACTTGACGGCCGTTCGGGGTCGATACTCGATATCGTACCCACTGATCTCAACAGCCCATTTGACCTATCGACCCGAAAGTTCGAGTTTGTGAAAAATATTGTGAAGAGTATAGGTAGTTACAACACATGGAAATACGGTTTTAATTTCCTAGAGGCGCTTATTAAAGGGAGCGTTAATTTTTCTAAGTGTGAATATCTGATTTTGGCCTCACCTAAGGTTTGACTAACATAATAAACAAGGAATTGTGTACCTTGTTCTTCTCGGAATAGGACTCCATTTACCGCTATTTTCGAGACTGCCAAGTAGAAGTAGAGTTGCTTGTCCGCTTTCGGGGTACGAAGTAGTGGCGGGCTCGATAGGTATCGTTTTAGTTCATCCAAGGCCTGTTGGAATTCCGGAGTCCATGCAAAGCTAATCTTCTTCTTAAGTAGTGATAAGAATCAGTGACTCTTATTCGAGGACCTCGAAGTGAATCGCCCTAGGGCGGCTAAGCGCCCCATTAACCTTTGTATGACTTTGACATTATCTATGACCATGATATTCTCGATGGATTTATTTTATCGGGGTTGATCTCGATTCCCCTATTTATACCATGAAGCCGAGGAACTTGCGCGAGCCGACCCCGAACGCACACTTTTCTGGGTTGAGCTTCATGTTGTACTTTTTCAGTATATTGAAAGTCTCTTGCAAATGTTTCAAATGGTCCTCTTCTCGCATGGACTTAACTAACATGTCATCAATATAAACTTCCATTGATTTTACTATTTGTTCTTCGAACATTCGATTTACTAGGCGTTGATAAGTTGCACCAGCATTTCTTAGTCCGGACGACATTACATTATAATAGTAGGTGCAGTATTTAGTGACAAACAAAGTCTTTCCCTGATCCTTCGGGTTCATATGTATCTGGTTGTACCCTGAATAGGCATAGAGAAAACTGAGAATCTCATGGCCTGCCGTGGCATCGATCATACGATCGATATTTTCTAAAGGAAAAGTATCCTTATGGCATGCTTTGTTCAAGTCCTTATAAGCTACACACATTCTAAGTTTATTTTCCTTCTTAGGGACTACCACTACGTTTGCTAACCATTCGGGACATTTTACTTCCCGAATGGACCCTATTTTGAGAAGTTTGGTTACCCCATCCTTGATGAATGCATGCTTAACCTCGGACTGGGGATTTCTTTTTTGTTTTACTGGACGAAATTTCGAGTCTAGACTTAGTCGATGGGTAGTGATTTCTGGTGGGATCCCTATCATATCGAGTTGGGACCTGGCAAAGCAATCCATGTTAGCTTTAAGGAAATGAGTAAGTTTTTTCCTGAGTTCGGGGGTTAGCCCCATGCCTAGGTATACGTTTCGTTCGGGGTGGTGATCGATCAACATGACTTGTTCCAGCTCTTCGACCATTGACTTGGTGGCGCCAGAATCATCTGGAATTATAAAGGATCGAGGGATCCAGTAGTCTTCATCCTCGTTGATCCCTTGCTTCTACAATTGGGCTGAGGCCGGCGTCTGTGGTTGCTATTTGGCCTCCTGATTTCCCTTCGGCTCCGGTCCTTTTGCTGATGAGAGTGTCGATACCGGTATCACTTCGTCGACTGCAAGCATCTCCTTGGTGGCAGGTTTCTCTCCGTACACCATTTTTACTCCCTCCGGCGTCGGGAACTTCAGAACTTGGTGAAGGTTCGAAGGTACGACCCTCATGTTATTGATCCAAGGCCTCCCGAGCACGGAGTTGCACCTCATGTCACCCCCGATCACATGTAACTTTGTTTCTAGACAGTCCCGACTACGTTCACAGGCAAGACAATTTCACCTTTGGTAATTTCACTCGCCATGTTTAAGCTGTTAAGAACCCGAGCTGCAGGCACAATTTGATCCTATAGGCCGAGCTGCTCTATGACCCTCGATCGAATAATGTTGTCCGAGCTACCTAGATCAATTAAAACACGTTTAACTTGAATTTTATTCATAAGAACAGATATTTCCAGTTCGTCGTTGTGGGGTTGTGAAGTCCCCTCTGCATCCTCGTCATTGAACGACAAGGTCCCTTCCGGTACATAGTCCCGAGTTCACTTTTCCATCGTGATCGACACCTTACTGCGCTTGAATACAAGTCCTTGTGGAATGTCGACCCCACCAACGATCATTTGAATCACGTGTTGTGGTTCTTCCTATTCATTATTCCTGTTTGCATCCGTGTCTCTGAAGTGGTTCTTAGCTCGGTCGCTAAAGAATTATCGAAGATGACCCTCGTCAAACAAACGAACTACCTCCTCTCTTAGCTGTCTGCAGTCCTCTATTCTATGACCATGAGTACCATGGTATTTCAACATTTGATTAGGATTCCACTAGGCCGGATCAGTCTGTAGGGGTCGAGGCCACCTGGTATCTTTGATCCGCCCAATGACCGATACAATAGCTGATGCATCGATATTGAAGATGTATTCTGATAGTCGTGGTGCTTCTGTGGGCTCGACATTTCTATCGAAACCAATCTTACTCATAAGCCCTCGGGAGCTCTGTCCTCGATCATTTCCTTGATCACTTCGAACGGGGTTGCGTCTAGGACCGTTGTTTCTTTGATCTCCATCGTATGGCTGATACCGATCTCTGTTCGATCGTGGTTTTCTATCTATGTCTCTTGAATGCTACCGACAAGCCTATTTAGATAAATGGAACCGCAAGGAGTTCCTAACTGATCATCCTCGACCCTGATCTTTGACTGGTACCGCTTGTGCTTATCGGCCCAGGTCACAACTGGATATTCGATTAATTCTGCTTTAACTGTTGTGAGGCCACCAAACTTTGTATGTTCAGCCCTTGAGTAAAAGCTTGGATGGCCCAATCATCTGCGACCGGGGGTAGGTCCATACATTCCATCTGGAACCGAGATACGAACTCTCTAAGCATTTCATTGTCTTTCTGCTTCACTTTGAAGAGGTTCGACTTCCTAGTCTCGACCTTTATGGCTCCAGGGTGTGCTTTGGCGAAGGAATCTGCGAGAATGGAAAAGGAATCAATGAGTTGGGAGGAAAATTATGATACCATATCATCGCGCCCTTCGATAAAGTTTCTCCAATCTTCTTCAGCAGAACGGACTCAATCTCATCATCCTCTAAATCGTTCCCCTTTATTACGCATGTGTAAGAAGTGACATGCTCATTGGAGTCAGTGGTTCCATTATACTTGGGAATTTCTGGCATGTGGAATTTCTTTGGGATGGGCTTAGGAGCCGCACTTGGGGGAAAGGCTTTTGCACGAACTTCTTCGAATCCAAACCCTTCATAATCGGCGGTGCCCCCGAAATTTGATCAACTCGGGAGTTATACGTATTTTTGTCATTTGCTTCAATCTTTTTCTCCCCTGATTAAATTCGCCTTGTGAGCTCCTCGAACATTTTCATAATGGCGGGGTTAGTCCCCGATTCATTCATGTTTGGCCTCTCCGGTACTGGTTCGGCCCTGTGAACAACTTCTAGTGAGGGCTCGGGTTCAACCCTACTCGATGCGCGGTTCTGATTTTGGAGTTTCTATGGCGGCTTGTTGGGCCTGCAACATTTTAAATATTAATCGAAGACTGAATCCGCCTCTTCGCTGCCTTGTGTATCTTTATCGGCTGATCGAATGTCTCTGCGGGCGCTATTTTTGGGGTCGACGCCCAGATTCACATTCAGGGATATATGGGGACTGACGTCGATGGAATCCGCAGCCGATACTCCCTCGAGGCCAGCCAGAGGTACTTCAATCCCTGGGGCGGCTATAATGTTGTTTCCCCCATGAAAACCAAGGGCATTGTCGGCGTGTGTGGGTACTGTTTGAAAGTTCGACATGCTGATCCTGAAATCAAAAACACTTACAAGAACAAGCGTAAAACAGTGTGTGTTATAAGAATTAGTACCAGACAATCACTATTATCCTTAGCCCCACGGTGGGTGCCAAACTGTTTACCCTTAAAATCGGATAACAATTAAACTTATAAGTGGTTTTAAGGATATGTGATTTCGCCTAGCACAAATTGATAAATATGATGATTAATGCTAGAAATTAAATGTAAAATAAAGAAAATCAATATAAAATGCAACTTGGCCCTCGAGCTAGATCGTCCTTGGACCGGCAAAGTGTTTAATTAAGAAATATGAACTGAACTGAAAAACAAGAGAGCTTAAGAGAGAAAAATGTATATTAATTCTTTGATATAGGGATCAAACACTTCTCAAGAAAATGGTAAGTGATTGGTTTTACTGATAAGCAGATGCTTCAAACACAAAACTAGGCCCAGTTCATAAGAATACTCATTGCAATACTAAGATATTGCATCTAGATCTAAATACTAAATAACTTTAGAATAAATGATTTTAAGCATTTAAATGTTGACACTTCATCTCCATTTAAAATCTAACAGATATAGAATTCGAATAATTATCAATAAATAGTATATCCACAAATATATTAGACAGTATAAATGGTAATATATATTGATTCTTAAATGAAGTATACTTTAAAATCTAGTGGTGGCAGCTTCCTATTATGACAATTATCAGGTGGTGTCAGGTTGTGGCTGTGGCGGTATGGAGGAAGTTGGCAATGGTGATTGTACTCTACAGACTCGAACCATAGACCTTCTTGGTAAAATAGTTCAAACTTCTTATTATTAAAATAATATGATATAAATAGATGTTGGTGAAGGTAATGGCTGCGCGACGAAAATCAGTGGAGTTGTTACAAATTATTTGTATAGTTGTTATGTTTCGTATAGTATTATATTATATTGGGCAAAATATATAAGTTGTTACTTGAACCATACCTTAAATTTATGTTTTACATTTTTTGAGGACATATATCATATTACACATGCAACCATTCAAAATTGTGCCTAGTACATGCCATTTTTTTTATGACCAATTTTTGAGAATAAGCGTAGTGTCACACATCAATAACGTCATGACACGTGTTAATAATTTTAAAAAAAGAAGATTAAACACTTAAACCAACTTCTCTTTCCTCGTCTCTTTCTCCCTCAGAAGAAAGCCAGAATACTTAAATTTCTCATCATCTTTGTTCAAAACCCACTTTCTTCATCATCTTTATTCTTCTTTACTATACTATTTTTTTTTACTGTATAAAATTTTCACCATTTTTTAGTTTCTAGATTTTGTTTATTTTGTTTGTTGTGGAATCACCATTGTTACTGATGGGGTTGCCACTGTAACAGTGGCCAGAAAATGGAGGTCGCCGTCGTTTGCCTTTTTTAAGCAAACGAGACCAGATTTGAACGAATAACACCAGCTTGCCGGAATGATCTGATAGCTCCTCCCACGCGGAGAAGATCTAAGCTCGTCGACCATGAACTGAGAATGGAACTAACGACCTGGAAATGGAGTTCTCGGCACGTTGATTGAGGTCGTTTCCGGTATTACGAGTTATGGCTGACAACTTCTTAAAGGAGATGCAAGAGGGAGGAGATGAGGATGCTGCGGTTGTCGTCGGATTCCGGGAATGACAGGGGCTCCAAATGGGGAAGAAGGGCCTGGATATCTTTTTCTTTTCATTTAATAAATTAACAAAAATAAGGGACAAATAAGATTTAGACACGTGTGCTTATATAAGAATTTGGACACATAATGCATTGGTTTGACGCGCTCATTTTTTTTGTTAAACACGCTTGTGCCATCGGGCAAAAGTAGTGTGTATAAGGCACAATTTCGAAAGGTTGCGCGTGTAATATGATATATGTCTAATACTGTAATCTGGGTCGGGCCAAACGGGTTCGGATCCGGGTTCTGACGGGCTTGGGTTAGGCGGTCCCAGGCCAAACGGTCCTAATGGGTGGAACCGGCCCACTGTGAGCCTAAGCCCACATGGGTCCGAGCTAAGTGGGTCGTGCCCACGGGCCCAAACATGCCTAAACGATTCGGGCTATTTTTTTAAATTTTATTTTTATCTAAGGCAATTTCTTGTAAATCTTGTGACATAAATCTTGTAATTCAAATTTAAACACAAAAATAGTAAAGAGATATTCAAACTTGCACTAAAAAATCCAGACGACTAGTTTTTGAAAGTATAGTTGTTGGCTATTTTTTTTAAAATAATTTTTTTAATGTAATTATATTATATAAGACAATTTATTGTAAATTATATTATATAATTATGACTTATTTCTTGTAATTCAAGTTTAAACACAAAAATAGTAAAGAGATATTCAACCTTGCACTAAAAAATCCAAACGGCTCGTTTTTCAAATTATAGTCGTTGGCTATTTTAAAAAAAATAATTTTTTTATGTAATTGTTATCTAAGGAAATTTATTGTAAATTATATTATATAATGATGACTTATGTCTTGTAATTCAAGTTTAAACACACAAAAAAATTTAAACAAATATTCAAGGAAATGTCTTATAATTTTTATTAATACGACATTTAAAATGACAATATCTTTCTTAGTCTTCCTCCCCCCAATGGAATGAGCACAACAAGGTACTAATACTACCATTAAAAGGAAAAATAACTAATCAAGATGTGCCAAAATACAAGTTACATATTAATCTACATATTATCTCTAACAAATTTCATAAATCCTTCAAGGTTCGGAGGAATTTCTGTTAGTGGTGGCNATTTATCTTCGGTTGTGATTCAAGTAGTCCAAAATTCTTTCCGAACGGATCCAATCTCTAAAGAGTACTGATTTTTCCAAGCTCTCCCTCATAGACGCTCTATGATCACCGATTTGAAGTCTCGCTTGACTGAAAGCGCTCTCCGATGCCACTGTTGAAGCTTGAATACTTAAAATATCTCGAGCCATCCTTGAAAGAACCGG
>ML436584.1:47696-65098 GCA_005239525.1 Nicotiana knightiana
GGTGTAGCATATTCCTCAGTTGAAAATGGTAAAGCATTATAAATTTGAGTATACTAATAGTGAGGACCTCCTAATTTCACGGTAGGATTTAACATGGCTGCAACGCCATAAAGAGGGGGGATAGAAAAAAAATATTTAAACTTACCTTTCATATCATCAATAGCACATTGCTAAACTATCCCACCCTCTGAAAATTAAGTAAATAATTCTGCAAGTGATGAAATATAAACAAAATAGTTAGAAATAGTAGCATAATATTGCCCAGATAATGTCACGACCCAAACCGATGGGTCGTGATGGGCACCCGGTACCTTACTCGACCGAGTACTAACATAACACATCTTTCTTATTACATCATCATATACACTTGACATACGAGCCTAATAGGCCAACATAATCATTTATAAACTCAAAACATAGGCTGACAAGACCATACAATCTTTCACGTACATGACATATGTCTACAAGCCTCTAAGAGTACATAAATATCGTAAAGGTTGGGACTGAGTCCCGCCATACCAAACAATACACGTCTAAATCATACTAACCAAACAAGCAACTCCGAAGTAAATGGAGTGCACCAACATCTTCCGGTGAACTGATAGCCTACTTGGAGGGCTCTCGACCTGTCTATCGGGACCTGGGGGCATGAAACGCAGCGTCCCCAGGAAAAAGGGACATCAGTACGAATAATGTACCGATTATGTAAGACATATAAATAAATACATAAGAGACATAGATGACATATAGAGTACATGACTCAACCGGTAAGTCTGAATAACTTTGTAATCATAAATTACTTTTAGCGTCATGCATATGCGTATGAATGCCATGTCGTGCATAAGTACATGTTTCATAACATCATCAGCCTCTGAGGGAGTCCATCATATCATATCGGTCACTGTAGACAAAATCATCATCGTATACCAGCTGATCAGGTGGTGGTGCGTATATAACGCCATAACTTTTCTCATATCCCATATACATATACATACATATATATATGCGTATATAACGCCGTTTGAATCATATATATATATATATATATATATATATATATATATATATATATATATATATATATGTATATATGCGTATATAACGATGTTTGAATCATATTTCAACCATATAACGCTGTTTGAATCATATTTCAGCCATTGTGGGCAACATCATCATCATATACCAGTTGATCCAGTTGATCAGGTGGTGGTGCGTATATAACGCCGTAACCTTTTCCATATCCCATATACATATAAATACATATATATACGCGTATATAACGCCATCTGATCATGGATCAATGTGCATGAATAAATGCATGAAATGCATATGAAATATGTTAATAAAATATCTCGACACGTCATAGGACCATTATGCCTCTGATTAATATCATGAAATAAACTTTACCAACTTACGCATTTTTTAGACCCATGAACAAATGATAGAATAATATGTTCTCTGTTCACTTATTCCAATTGTTCAGTGCACCCAAAACAAGAAAAATAAACCAAAATAGCAGTATATTTTTTTTTGGTCAGAAACGGAGAAAGAACAAAGCACGAGTTTCTTCATATTTATTTTCGTTTTATATCTCGTTTCCTTTTCAGAAAATAAATATAAAAAAAAAACTCGAATGATCGACACACAATGAATTAGAAGAAACTTAGAAATTCTACATACGTTTGATAAATCTTCATGACATGAATCATTAATTGTGACCATTATATATATGCATACCTCCTAGATTTCCAACTTAATTATACATTTGTTTAATCGTTAAACATAATAGAAAAAAATAGATAAATTTCGTAGCACTTAAATATTTCACAAATCTTAAGATACATGGGGAATCAAGAACATAAGCATCTCTAATATTTCTATAAATAGAGTCATTTATGAAAATTGTGCATTTTCTTGTTTCGTTTGTATCGTATGAATCATGCCAAAAAAAGAAAAAAAGGATAACCTTAATATACTTGAACAACATAATTACTATACTGTCTTGTGCCAAAATGCTTATAGATCCTAAGATGTCTTCCGTCACTTTATTTTGAGGAACTTTGGAAGAGGAATACAAAAATAAACTCCAATTCATTCTCTTTGTGTGAAGCAGAATTGTGAACCAAAGAACAATTGTGTCGTTCTTGAGTGTTATGAATTAGGAAGAAGGAACTATAATTCAACTTTTTGTTCTCTGACCAAATGAGCTAAGATTCAAAAGTTACCAAGCTTTAAAGAGATCAAAATTTTCTTATAAAATTTTAAGTATATTATACTTGCACGTTCTCGCTTCTTAGATAGCCACCAAGCTTTTATGACTAATTAGTCATATATCTTAACTCTGGTATACTGCCACGTGGAAAGTGGAGTGGGATTATGAATTTTTACCCATTTATTATGTAATTAGGTAATGTCTTGTTACCAGATAATTAACAAATTACCCGCAAAATTACGAATTATCTCAATTTACTTAAAATTCTACTTATTTTTAATACACTTTATACATTATTCTATCATGGTCATATGGTACCATGTATCGTACTAGTCCATAAATATCGGGTATTATCGCTCGACCCGTATTTTTGTCACGACTCAAATTTCCCTCAGTTGGGTACCATGATGGCACCTAGTCTTAGGGATCAGGTAAGCCTAACATTTCACTGGGCAACAACAATAATAAAGAAAATATTATAGTCTCGATATGGAATCTTGACAAAATTTACAATTCCGAAACCCGGTAAATACAAGTCATAAGCTCTATGAATTCTTTCTACAAATCTAAATACAACTGTCTATGAACAATTAAGTATAGTCGGATTAAACAGGAAGGTGATTCCGAAGCCTGCGAACGCAGCAACAGGTTACCTTGCGTCTCCTCAGCAACGATCTGCGCAACTACCAATAACCAACCTGAAGCTGCACACAAAAATGTGCAGAAGTGTAGTATGAGCACACCACAATGGTGCCTAGTAAGTATCAAGACTAACTTCGGTGAAGTAGTGACGAGGACTAGTCCGGACACCCAATGGTCTAACAGATAAAAGACATAGCAGTAATGATCGAAACAAAATATTTATCTAAAATCTTCGAATATAATTAACAGCAGGAAAATAGTAAGCGGAAGGAAGTGCAGTAATTAAAGCAACGAAATAGCATGACAGAAATACGCAAAGAGGAAAGGATAGCGCACAAGCCAAAGTCGGAAATCACAATACCATAAAACACTCAAACTCAGCACCACATCAATTTACTCACATCAAGCAGTAACCGGTAGGCTCAATAAAAACCAGTCAAATCCTCGAGTAAAAACCTTTAAAACGTGAGTTCATATCGAAAACTTTTGAAAAATACAACCTTTTCAAGATACAGGAAAAATCTTCTTTGAAGCATACTTTTTCTGAATGTATAGGTATATATTTTTATAAAAGAATTCGTTAGAACATAGTTCCCTTAAAAATACGTTGTATTAAAATATACTCTCCCAATACTGCTCATTCAAATATCATTTGTTCAAATGTACTTTCCTAAATACTGCTCCTTCAAATATCATTTATTCAAATATATTTTTCCAAATATTATTCTTTCAAATATCATTTGTTCAAATGTACTTTCCTAAATACTGCTCCTTCAAATATCATTTATTCAAATACACTTGCCAAAATACTGCTCCTTCAAATATCATTTATTCAAATATATTTTTCCAAATATTATTCTTTCAAATATCATTTGTTCAAATATACTTTCAAAATAGGAGTCCTTCGGAACTAATTTTCTCGGAGATAATTGCCTTTCAACTATATATTTCAATATAAGTATATGTGCATACATGTATACTTTTCAATCCCAATCTCCTCAATGATAAACCACCGGAACTCAGTCCGTAACTCCATAGATAATCATGCAATGCAATACAGGGGAAAGGCTTAGGTCCCGACCCGCAGTCCCAATGTAAATATGCAATTGAATGCAGGGGAAAGTCTCAGGTCTCGGCCCGCAGTCCCAATGTAAATATGCAATGAAATGCAAGGGATAGTCTCAGTCTCGGCCCGCAGTCCCAATGTAAATATACAATGCAATGCAAGGGAAAGTCTCAGGTCATAGCCCGCAGTTCCAATGTAAATATGCAATGCAATGCAAGGGAAAGTCTCAGGTCATATCCCACAGTCCCAATGTAAATATGCAATGTAATGCAAGGGAAAGTCTCAAGTCATAGCCCGCAGTCCCAATATAAATATGCAATGCAATGCAAGGGAAAGTCTCAGGTCATATCCCGCAGTCCCAATATAAACATGCAATACAATGCAATGCAAGGGAAAGTCTCAGGTCATAGCCCGTAGTCCCAATATAAATAGGCAATGCAATGCAAGGAAAAGTCTCAGGTCATAGCCCGCAGTCCCAATATAAATATGCAATGCAATGCAAGGGAAAGTCTCAGGTCATAGCCCGCAGTCCCAATATAAATACGCAATGCAATGCAAGGGAAAGTCTCAGGTCATAGCCCGCAGTCCCAATATAAATACGCAATGCAATGCAAGGGAAAGTCTCAGGTCATAGCCCGCAGTCCCAATATAAATACGCAATGCAATGCAAGGGAAAGTCTCAGGTCATAGCCCGCAGTCCCAATATAAATACGCAATGCAATGCAAGGGAAAGTCTCAGGTCATAGCCCGCAGTCCCAATATAAATACGCAATGCAATGCAAGGGAAAGTCTCAGGTCATAGCCCGCAGTCCCAATATAAATACGCAATGCAATGCAAGGGAAAGTCTCAGGTCATAGCCCGCAGTCCCAATATAAATACGCAATGCAATGCAAGGGAAAGTCTCAGGTCATAGCCCGCAGTCCCAATATAAATACGCAATGCAATGCAAGGGAAAGTCTCAGGTCATAGCCCGCAGTCCCAATATAAATACGCAATGCAATGCAAGGGAAAGTCTCAGGTCATAGCCCGCAGTCCCAATATAAATACGCAATGCAATGCAAGGGAAAGTCTCAGGTCATAGCCCGCAGTCCCAATATAAATACGCAATGCAATGCAAGGGAAAGTCTCAGGTCATAGCCCGCAGTCCCAATATAAATACGCAATGCAATGCAAGGGAAAGTCTCAGGTCATAGCCCGCAGTCCCAATATAAATACGCAATGCAATGCAAGGGAAAGTCTCAGGTCATAGCCCGCAGTCCCAATATAAATACGCAATGCAATGCAAGGGAAAGTCTCAGGTCATAGCCCGCAGTCCCAATATAAATACGCAATGCAATGCAAGGGAAAGTCTCAGGTCATAGCCCGCAGTCCCAATATAAATACGCAATGCAATGCAAGGGAAAGTCTCAGGTCATAGCCCGCAGTCCCAATATAAATACGCAATGCAATGCAAGGGAAAGTCTCAGGTCATAGCCCGCAGTCCCAATATAAATACGCAATGCAATGCAAGGGAAAGTCTCAGGTCATAGCCCGCAGTCCCAATATAAATACGCAATGCAATGCAAGGGAAAGTCTCAGGTCATAGCCCGCAGTCCCAATATAAATATGCAATGCAAGGTGCGAAGCTAAGTTCAACACCAGAACTTCAATCAAAATAGTGGCAAAACTCACTAATAAGAAGAAGTCACTTAAGGGAGAAACCAAGTATTAATGAACAATGTAACGAGGAGAAAACCTAACAATTATAACAACAATTCTCAATACTCAAGTCAATAAATAGAGAACTAATCATCCCGGCAAGAAAAAACAGCTATAACCAATCTCGCCTAACAGTTTGTTTCATGGAACAAACTCCGCTTAAGCAAATATTCAATATTAAGAGACACTAAGGAAACACCACCAATACGAGTAATGGCCAACTATACCTAAGTAACATTTAAGGTGAATCATGTAAATCATCATATACGACTCACAAGCATGCTTAACACCAAACTATAGATATTCCAATTCCTGTTAAACAATTATACGACTCGATGATACTAATTCAAATCAATTAGGCAGTTTGTGAAGAAATTTTAGCGTAGTGATAGAAGAGGGAAAATATTCAGCTAAGTCAAATTAAGATCAAATAGTCAACAAAGAGGAATCGAAGTCAAGGAAATCTAATTCAAACAGAGGAGGATGAAGCTAGTAATCAGAAACTCAACCATAACAGTTACCACTTTATACGCCGGAGATATAGGGACCTAAAAATCCAAAAAGGCCAACCTATTTGCAAATAAGCCCGAGTACGCACTCTTCACCTCGCGTACACAAGCTATAATCAACATAGAAGACTCAAATCCTAAGGGGTAGTTCCCTCACACAAGGTTAGGCAAGTTACTTACCTCAAAGACGACAACCAGTACTTGAAAATGAACTTCTTGGGCGGGAAGACCTCCAGACGGCTCAAATAAACTAAAACAACTTCAAAATGCACATAAAAAAATATAAGGGACTATTCAAAACGATAAAGTTTCAATCTTTACTAAGTTATAAAAATCGACCCAAAAATTCGACCCCCGAGTCCGCACCTCGAAACCCGACAAATTTTACCAATTTCGATTACTCATTCCGATACGAGTTCACCAATACTAAATTTATCAAATTACGATGACAATTGGTCATTCAAATCATGAATTTTCGATCTAGAAATTTTCTTTCAAAAACGCAATTTTCTTCGACCCAAAGCACAAATTAAATAATGAAAACAATAACTAATTCATGAAGTATGATTAATTATGGTGGAAGAACACTTACCCATTCGATTATCTTGAAAATCCCCAAAAATCGCTCTCCAAACCGAAGTCTAAAGTTCAAAATATGAAGAAAATGTCTAACCCTCGTTTATATGAATCTGCCAGGCCTTCCGCACCTGCGATTAATTTAACCGCACCTACGAGATCGCAGGTGCGAAACTCTAACCGCACTTGCGCCCCAAAGATCCGCACCTGCGAAGGCTGCCCAGTCCACCCCAGCTCACACCTACGCATTATTTCCTCACCTGCGAAACTCGCACCTGCGGTTCCCCATCCGTAGGTGCGGCCACAACAGAACAGTAGCACCAGCTGCCTTTTCCAAACTTTAAACTTCCCGTAACCATCTTAAATCATCCCGAGCCCCTCAGGGCCTTATCCAATTACACCAATAGGTCATATATCATCACACGAACTCAGTCAAACCCTCGGAACACCCAAAACAACGCCCGAATCACCGAATCAAACCAAAAATCAAACTTATAACTTTCAAAACTTCGAATATCCAAACTCGTGCTGAAACCTATCAATTCAATCCGGAACGCCGTGAAAATTTGTAGACAAGTCCCAAATGACACAACGGTCCTACATCCACTCTCGGAAATCCATTCCGAGCCCGATATTAAAATTCCACCTACCGGCCGGAATCGCCGAAATTCTAACTTCCGCCAAATGACCTCAAATTACTCTATGAACCTCCAAATCCGATTCCGGACGCACGCCTAAGCCCAAAATCATCATACAAAGCTATTGATGTTCTCCAAAACTCATCCTGAGGTCGTGTATCCAAAAGTTAACCTTCCGGTCAACTCCATTCACTTAAGCTTCAAAATTTGAAAATTCTCCCCTAATTCGACTCCGGATTATCCGATAACTGAAAATAACCACGCACACAGGTTTATATACATAAGGTGAAGCTGATTATGACCTTATACCACTGGATGGAGCTTAAACTCTCAAAATGACCAGTCGGGTCGTCACAATTTTATCCCAAATCGGCAACCTTCAATGAAACTCGTTTTCTTTAATTCGTGTACTCTTTATCCGTCATGACACTTACTTATCTCATCCCCGAGCCTACGTCGATTAACTGAAGACGAAACTTTAACGTACCAAAATGCAAGATGTAACATCCTTCCCCCCTTAGAAACATTCGTCTTCGAATGTTTAACTCCCCGGGATCTATATAACTTTGGCAGAGTCGCCTTTGTAACAACACTACTACCAACTCTTCTTGCCATTTTAGCAGTTTCTCTATGAATAAATCCAAAGTCTAGGGTATTCCCCCCCTTAGTCTTTTTGCTAATATCATGACCAGTGGTCGAGATCTTCCTAATCTTGCAACTGTTGTTACCTCCTGTCATGCAGCCTTTATGATCCTGGCTTTGTAAGTGCTTTTATACGATTCCTTTTCCCTTTTTCCTTTTAATTT
Source organism: Nicotiana knightiana (assembly GCA_005239525.1). Taxonomy (NCBI): domain Eukaryota; kingdom Viridiplantae; phylum Streptophyta; class Magnoliopsida; order Solanales; family Solanaceae; genus Nicotiana; species Nicotiana knightiana. The sequence goes on from ML436584.1 coordinate 55,845, forward strand.
TTAGCCAATCTCTAGGCCTTACTTTGTAAATATTTACAACGCTTAATAGGATGCCTTTGTGGGCGTCTATAGGTGTACTGGAATTCTTCGCTCGGTACTTTGTAGAACTTGCGAATATGGTTATATCTTATTTCCTAGACCTGGTTATCCATTTGCATGACTTTAACACATCTATGTAGGTCATACTATACCGTAAGTCTTACTTCGATTTATCATTACTGAGGTATGCAACCAACTCCAGGTTACTCTTCGTTGCTCATCATATATGCATAAAGATAAGTATTTTAACACTTATTCATTACTGCTCATTTTAAGACAGATGGCTTAATCTCATCTCGTAATTTGTAACCTTTCAACTTGCTTGCATCACAGATTTCCTTATGTCATTCTGGGACATCAAGCGAGACATCACATCGTCTCTAACGCTTCTTTACTGTCTTAATTAGCCTCCTCGATACCTAGAAATCATAGGCTATGAGATATGCAACTGACTGTGCCGCTATCATTCTTGGATATTGAATCCCAGCACTTCTAGCCTTCTATCCAAGGTATGGACTATTCACATATTCTGCCTTTGAGTATCTCGTACGCTGTTCACCTTTACCTTACTTACCTTAAAATCTCACATCGTATCTTCTATCTCTTTCATGATCTACCTTCCACATAGGTATAATTCACGTCCATAACTTGAAGCTCTATTATAATACTCGCACCTCTGGTACATACACAATATGGTGGGAGCTTCGTTACTGACTTCTTATGGGGCTGGTACTTCTTCTAACTGGCTTTCTTGTAGAGCCATTATAGATTATGATTGTTGTGTTATTTCTCTTGAACATCTGATATTAAGAGTGATTCTGTCATGTTCTCCGGCTCAACTTCTATAATTTTTCTAGGTCCACTAATCACACTCTTGATTTACTTAGGTGGTGTAATTCTTTAGTTTCCTCTTCCTTCTGATCAGCCTTTACGTAGTCTTAAGATATCTTCCGATTTGCGGCTCATGGTATCAATTATTACTTTAGCCTTTCATGGACGTTATGGAATATCCATGATACAATCTTCTAACAATTCAATCTTTTGTCTATGCCCTGGGCTTAATTCTTTCTTTAAACTTACACCGGAGTCTTCTATGGCCGTATGATTGTCAACAAATATGCTTCCTGGATAATGCTCCAAAATCTTGAGTGTATCCATAGCATACTAACCCTGGATCTTTGATCAAATAATTCTTTCGTTCCATATTAGCTTTCTTTCAACATAAGCTATTATTTTTCCTGGTCTTTCTGCCCCCTTGTTGCGTCCATACTTAGCTTATCATAGTGCCCACACTTGCCAGAGTCTTCATACAACTCATATGATCTCGAATATTACTTTTAATTCTTACTTCCCATTCATTAGCCATGGTAGGTGCCACTTTCCTTAGGAATGCTTACAATGTTGTTGTGAGATTGTTGTTATACGACCATTTCCTCTTTAGGTCGTTGTGCTTAGGTTGCAGCCTTCTTTCTTATTGCCTCAGCTAGTATTTCGTTGTAGTATTTAGTGAGAACCCTTGAATCTCGTAAAGTTGTGAGCTTATTACGGACCCTTTTGATGTCCTTACTTGCCTATAATCATCCATAGTTGCTTACTTCCATGCCCTTGTGCTTGTATGGTTGCTTTGAACTGATATTTTGACTGCCTTCCCAGTGGCACTTTCTTTTATCCCCGTAACATTCATACATATCTTTAACTACCTCGACTCTTGTTTGAATATATCTCAAGTATTATAATGATATTCTTCGAGGCTGAATTCTCCATGTTGGGTTCTACTATGTTTATCTCACACGATCTGATGACTCGTCTGTAACCTCCTGCTTAGCCATAACCGGGATCTTCCTGACCAATTACTAACTACTCGTTGGCCCATTCTTATATCAATATTCCTTGTAATATTTCTTGGGTTATTTCCTTTGTCTTATCTTACGTCTCGCACTGGCTCCTTATTTATTAATAACTGCTCGGGCAAGAACCTTTACTTCCTCTCCTTGACGTCGTGCTTGCACAATATTCTTGAATTGTAGCGTATCTGTAAGATTTGGATAAGTGCCATCTCATACCTCTTTCATTTGTCACATTTTTCCTTTACCATTCCATAATCACTAGAACCACGTAATTCTGGCTTAATGCCACATTACTCCATATTCCCCCCTTTAGGGATGTACTAAAAACTGAAGCCACGAGGATCTACCTATATATATTTTACGTCTTCATCTTTGGCGTCGTTTCTCAACATCAATGATCCTTACTTGCCTTGCGACAATTCTTCTGTACCAAGGATGACAAATTCCCTTACTCGCGAGGGTGACACTTAGCGTAACTTGCACATACAGTCTCTTAAGCTTAACTTTGCTCACATTGCTTGCTCTAGGGAAGCGTCTCCCTGAATGACTATTCTCTGAATTCATCGTGAATCTTCTTCTGTGGTCCGTCCTATTATTGCCGGAATGTGATATGAAATTCTCATGATGCTGACTACTACCAAATCACTCAGTCCCTAATTCATTTTTAGTTTATCTTGTTTGCCAGTCCATACTGATTTCTGTTACTCTAGAGATTAACTCTCCCCTATGGTAGTCGCGTTGGAGTTACGAACTTATTTCTTGAAATGAGGATATGACTTTATGGCCTATACTATTTTGTTGTCTCAAGGCCTATTACCTCTTGTCTTTTCCTTTACTTGACTATAGATTCCGTAATACAATCATTTTTTTTATCTACCGTTGTCATCCACGTATCACATCTTACTCATAATGCATCATTAACTCTCTTCTTACTTCCTGCTGACATTTATATCTATTACTTTATTCAAAAACTTGAACAAGACATTCTTTTGCTTTTAGCTCCCCTTGCTCCACCTACTAGCTCTTCAGATTGCCTAACACTCTTTCTCTACTAGTGATGGGAGAAATACCAAAGTAATTCAAAAATGTTAATCAACGCAAACCATCCATTCACCGCTTTGGGTTACTCTAACCTCAGTCGGATCCTACTATCATGTCTTTCTCTTATACCATATCCATTAGATCCCATAGGGCATGACTGATATAGGCGTGGCCGATTGTACATACATCTATAACTATTGAAGGTAATTCAAAATGCTTATATTTCCCCTCCTGAATGGTAAATAGTGATAATCTTTATTATCTCGGTACCTCGTATCCTTCTTCATCTTGCTTCTTTTGCTTGTTGAAACTTGTATTTATCTTCTGAGTCTCTCATTGTCTTTCACAATTAAGGTGGATATGTATTCTTTCCTCAAGACTCCTTATCAAGAGGCTTACACCTTTCATTATGCACATGATCTGCCAAGACCTCACATTTACTTATCATAAGCATGATACAAATTAGAGTTCCTCTAATTCAATACTTTCACAGCTATATCTCTTATCGATCATCTCTCTTAACGTAGGCATCGTCTTATTACGAATAAAAATAGAAGTTCGGGACTTGAATTCTTATAAGTGAGCTCTACCACACGATCTAGAGTAAGAAGAAAGAGTGACAGTTTTAAATGCCCTATAGCCTCCTGCTTATAAGTGTGGTGCACGACACACCAATAAACAAGACTCTACTAGACACGGCTCGTAGAATCCCTAGGATATAACTGCTCTGATACCACTTTTGTCACGACCCAAACCGATGGGCCGTGACGGACACCCGGTACCTTACTCGACCGAGTACCAACGTAACACATCTTTCTTATTACATCATCATATACACGTGACATACGAGCATAATAGGCCAACATAATCATTTATAAACTCAAAATATAGGCCGACAAGGCCTTACAATCTTTCACGTACACGACATATGTCTACAAGACTCTAAGAGTACATAAATGTCGTAAAGGTCGGGACAGAGTCCCGCCATACCAAACAATACACGTCTAAATCATACTAACCAAACAAGAAACTCCGAAGCAAATGGGGTGCATCAACATCTTCCGATGAGCTGATAACCTACTTGAAGGGCTCTCGACCTATCTATCAGGACCTGTGGGCATGAAACGCAGCGTCCCCAGGCAAAAAGAACATCAGTACAAATAATGTACCGAGTATGTAAGGCACATAAATAAATACATAAGAGACATGGATGACATATAGAGTACATGACTCAACCTGTAAGTCTGAATAACTTTGTAAATCATAAATTACTTTTAGCGTCATGCATATGCGTATGAATGTCATGTCGTGCATAGGTATATGTTTCATAACATCATCAGCCTCTGAGGGAGTCCATCATATCATATCGGTCACTGTGGGCAAAATCATCATCGTATACCAGCTGATCAGGTGGTGGTGCGTATATAACGCCATAACTTTTTCCATATCCCATATACATATACATACATATATATATGCGTATATAACGCCATTTGAATCATATTTCAGCCACTGTGGGCAACATCATCATCATATACCAGTTGATCAGGTGGTGGTGCGCATATAACGCCGTAACCTTTTTCATATCCCATATACATATAAATACATATATCTACGCGTATATAATGCCATCTGGTCATGGGTCAATGTGCATGTATAAATGCATGAAATGAATATGAAATACGTTAATAAAACATCTCGGTACGTCATAAGGCCATTATGCCTCTGATTAATATCATGAAATAAACTTTACCAACTTACGTATTTTTTAGACCCATGAACATATGATAGAATAATATGTTCTCTCTTCACTTATTCTAATTGTTCAGTGCACCCAAAAGAAGAAGAATAAACCAAAATAGCATTATAGTTTTTTTTGGACAGAAACGGAGAAAGAACAAAGCACGGTTTCTTCATATTTATTTTCGTTTTGTATCTCCTTCCCTTTTCAGAAAATAAATATATAAAAAAACCTAATGATCAACACACAATGAATTAAAAGAAATTTACGTTTGATAAATCTTCATGACATGAATCATTGATTGTGACCATTATATATATGCATACCTCCTAGATTTCCAACTTAATTATACATTTGTTTAATTGTTAAACATAGTAGAAAAAAATAGATAAATTTCGTAGCACTTAAATATTTCACAAATCTTAAGATACATGGGGAATCAAGAACATAAACATCTCTAGTATTTCTATGAATAGAGTCATTTATGGAAGTTGTGCATTTGCTCATTTCGTTTATATCGTGCGGATCATGCCAAAAAAAAAGTAGAGATAACCTTAAGATACCTGAGCAATATAATTACTATACTGATCTTGTGTCAAAATTCTTATAGATCCTAAGATGTCTTCCATCACTTTATTTTGAGGAACTTTGGAAGAGGAATACAAAAATAAACTCCAATTCATTTTCTTTGTGAACCAATATTGGAAACCAAAAAAAAGAAATTGTGTCGATCTTGAATGTTATGAATTAGGAAGAAGGAACTATAATTCAATTTTTTGTTCTCTGACCAAATGAGCTAAGATTAAAAAGTTACCAAGCTTTAAAGAGACCAAAATTTTCTTATAAATTTTAAGTATATTATACTTGCACTTCTCGCTTCTTAGATAGCCACCAAGCTTGTATGACTAATTAGTCATATATCTTAAATCTGGTATACTGCCACGTGGAAAGTGGTGTGGGATTATTAATTTTTAATCCCTTATTATGTAATTAGATAATGCCCCGTTACCAGGTAATTAGCAAATTATCCGCAAAATTAAGAATTATCTCAATTTACTTAAAATTCTACTTATTTTTAATACACTTTATACATTATTCTATCATGGTCATATGGTACCATGTACCGTACTAGTCCATAAATATCGGGTATTATCGCTTGACCCGTATTTTATCCCAAATCGACAACCTTCAATGAAACTCGTTTTCTTTAATTCGTGTACTCTTTATCCGTCATGACACTTACTTATCTCTTGTTATAAATAGCATAAACATGTTAAACTCAAGATACTCTCATCCCCGAGCCTACGTCGATTAACTGAAGATGAAACTTTAACGTACCAAAACGCAAGATGTAACAGATAATTCATTTGTAGCAACATAAAAATGTTCTAAAAAATCTAGAAGAATTTTAACATTAGCCCAATATTGATTTGTAAGGTGCTCATTATCATCATCATCATCACCACCAACACGAGCATTACAGGTTGCGGTTATTGAGTTTCTATATTCATATGCAACAACTAAACTTTCATACAAGTAATTCCATCTAGTCGGACAAGGTTTAGGAACCTTTCTTTCTCTAAGGCCAAATTTAGCACATTTTTTTATAATATTCTCTAACTCTAATTCTACGGTTTGAATAAAAAAGCCAATGAAGAGCGAATTTAACTTTTGCAATTTCAACATTTAAAGTTTTCAGACCATCACCGACGATTAAATGGTAAATATGACAAATACATCTAACATGAAAAATATTACTAAATGCAGGACTTAGTGTAGTTGTAAGAAAGCCTTTAGCATTAGTGTTATTAGAAGCATTATCCATTGAAATTGACATTATTTTATCTCTAATGCAAAAATATCTACAAATATCTGCAACTGTCTTAGCAATAAACTTACCTGTGTGACTTGAAGTAANGCCACTCCTACTAATATCAGTAGTAATAGAAATGCGATTACTAATGTGAGTAAATAAATAACGTAAATATTGTTCATATTCATGTTTATATTTATAAATATCAGCCTTTACGGTTGTGCGAGGTCATCCTTTATAAGTAGGATTATAATTTCTTCTAATATAATGGACAAAGTGAGGGTTAGATGAAAAATTATATGGTAAGCACATGACAGTAGCCATTTTTGTCAATTCTTCACGATCTTTATTTGGATCGTAATACAAAATGCCACCGTAACAGTGTTAATTCCCCGTTGAACTAGATTTGAACCGGTACTAGGGTTAATTCCCTAGTACCTACACTTGTCCCCTCTTGCCTAGCTTTCATTTGAAGTAATCTAGCTTTATCATTAGGGTGTTTCATTATGTGTCTGGTCAAACTACCCGTACCGCCACGGTCTCCAGTAAATTTATGAGACATCAAGACCACACAAATTTTATACTTAGTCTTATTTTGATCTCTTAGTTGAGTAAAAAAGTGCCAAACAAGAGATGTTTCGGACCGTTTAGAAGGTTGTCTATTAAAAGTAGAGGTTACTACAGGAGGGTCAACCGGGGCATCATTTGGATTATTATCAGTTTGGTTAGCAACATGACTAGTAGGTATATCATCTAAATCCGGTTGCGTTTCATCTAAATCGACATTTTCTTCTGGAATACCATAAAGAGCATTCATATATTCATCATTTAATTGTGAATCTGGTATAAGATCATGTATAAATTGACTATCGATAAATTAAAAACAAGGGTTATCACTATCAAGAATAACAGGTAGAGGAGGACGGGTAACGGGTCTAGGTCGGGGAGCCGGGGCCGGGGGAGTAGTTGTAGTTTGCCTACTAGATTCACCAATTTTAGATTTTTCCTTACCACCAAACATTTTTTTCAAAGAAAAGTCCATATTAATTATAAGAAAAATAAATTAAATAAACAAAACTATAATATTAAAACTTAAGAGTTGGAACGAGTTTACCGAATTGACGAACAACTTCTTGAAAATTGTATAATGTTGAAGACTTGAATACTTGAATACTTCAATTCACCAACTTCACAAATTTTCACAAATTGCAATAATAAAGTAAGTAATTATAGAAGAAAATTAGAGAGAGATTGAGAGAGATTGATGATTTTGTGAGTAAAAATGAAAGAATGAGGGGGTATTTATAGTTGAGAATAGGGAAAAAGTATAATTATAAAAAGTTTGAAGTTAAAATAAAGTTTGGGGGCCAAATGGTTATTTTTAAAAATGCCAAACGACTAAAATTAAAGGGCCAACGACTAGATTTTAAAATTCTGACCGTTGGTCATTTTTAAATAATTTAAAAAAAAAAAAAAAAAAGTAGCCCTTGGGCCCGTATGGCCCGGTTGAACCGGCCCGAAGCCCGCTTGCCGGTCCCGAGCTAAACGGTCCCGGGCTCACGGTTCCTACCCTAAGGCCCACCTCATATGGGCTCACAGACCCGTCAAGACCGGACCCGCCACGGGCCGGCCCGTTAAGCCCACATGGGCCGCGGGCCCAGTCAGGTCTCGGATCAGGCCCGGCCCACCTACCAGCCTTATATATGTCCTAAAAAAATGTGTAACAAGGATTTGGTGTATAGTTCAGGTGCCAACTTATGTATTTTGCCTATTATATTGTATTGTTTCGTATGCATACGTTGTTTGGATAGATTATATTATTTTTCGTCGTTTCATGATGTCATGCATGCACCAACAATATGAAGAATAAACTTGCAACAAAAAAAAAGTACGAGGTAGAATTATTATATAAAAAGATAGGGTAAAGAATAAAATATTATTATGTAATAATATGGAAGAGCAATATTAGAGAAAAAATAAGGGAGCGACGCGACTACACCAAATAGATCGTTTCATAACGTGAAAGTTTTCATTACGTAACGACCAATTTAATAATATAATACAATAAAATTAAAATAACAATCAAACAAATATTATATCTAAAGTAACAATACTATACAATACTACATGTAACAACTATCGATAAATAGAATTTTATCATCTCTCACTTGAATATTTGTATTTAGATCATCTCCCGTTCCAGCATAACTCACATTAGCTTTAGTAAAAGGTAGCCAACCCATAGCCCAATTGAAAGCTGCAAATCCTCTAATATTTCGGCTGTTGAAAAGCGAAAAAAAAGAGCTAGATCATTCTTCTAGCTAATGTAACATGCCAAAACCATGTTATGCCCGTACTAGAGACCGGCGGATCTAGTCCTTGATTTCGGGTTCATTTGAATTTAATACTTTCAACGTGGGATCATAATTTTATGTAAAAGTTTACTAAAATTGCAACATATAGTATATATAAACTCAAATTTAAAAAAAATAATAAGTTCAAAACTAAAACTTTAAAAATTGAACCCGTAGACTTTAAATCTTGTACGCGCCTCTGACTAGAGATCACCTTTAAGCTAACGAAAGTTGATAATAGAACGAAAAAAGAAAATTATTCACACCCGGTGTTTATACCAGATTATAATAGTTTATCAAAGATGGATGTGAGAATTGTCACACCTCCTTTATTATACGCCCCAAAGGGGGTACGAGAGTTTTTTCACTTAAAGTGACATTATTCGAAATGGGAATATTTTATTTTTATTAGAGTCGCC
>ML436585.1:0-54314 GCA_005239525.1 Nicotiana knightiana
TTGTAAAATTCTTAGAATTTGCTCATGCACTTGTGACATCGGGTTCTGGGATGTGTTTGGGATATATTTTATAAAATGAAATATTAAACTGTCATATTTATTTAACGGATTTTATTCAGTTATCGTGTAATAAATTGAAAGGTAATGATTTCAAAAATGCTAAAACAGAAAATTTAACTTAACCATTTAATGATTGGATTGCCTGACAGTGGTGTCCGGTGCCATCACGACCTTATGGATTTTGGGTCGTGACAATGAAGATCTTGGGATTTTCGTACTTTGAATACAAGCGTTAGGAAATGTAAGGTGTCTTACGCATAATTAGGTTTCAATTTTCCAAAATGTTAGTGACGGGGGTTCACCAGAAATTCTTGAGTTTTTACCCATGCTTTTTTGTAGTGATAAACCTCAATACAGAGGACAACTTCTGGAAAATGCACTGCAATATGTCATGAGCATTTGCTACAAAAATGTTCCCTTAAGCACATGCTTCGTATCAATCAAATTGTATAGCATCATTATTTTTCGTGAAACATTCATATCAAACAAATTGTATAGTATCATTATTTTTTACGGAACATTTATAGGAGATGGAATGAAAGTTTTACTGGAGTCTTAAAACGTTTTTAATATTTGGTTGTAAAGATGGTATTAGCACTAACATATTAAATTTATGGTGTAGATCGTTCTTTTTAATTATCCGCGCATCGCGCGGGTATTAATACTAGTGTATAATAAAAGTTAAACGGAAGGACCATAAGCAATTTAATCACGGAAATTAATTCTCTATTTGCAAATTACTAGTACTAACTATTATGTTATGAAAAAATTATTACATCATTGGGAGAAGAGAAAGTGGAAAGAGGAAGGGCGATATTACGCGACACGCTTTGAACTTTTCATATGAATTGTAAAATATAAAAAGCTCACCAAGTGATCTAGCCTTAACCTTAACCTTTGTTTGTTAATTGTTATCTTATCTTTCTTTTTTTTTCTCGAAGATATCTCAGCTACTTCGATCAGTAATTTCTTGCATGTTGAACAGTGTGAGGTCTGTAATTCACATGATCAGTTGACTATTATAATTTGAGGACTACTCTGATACAACTCAATGGATGGAGACTGTAATTATGATTTAAGGACGAGAGATGTATATTTTTTGTTGCTCCGAAAAATAATAGCCAGCAAATTATATATTTTTTGTATGTATACTACACAAACAAGTCTATATATTGTATATGCTTTTTAGTTAGCAAATGCGATTAGTTTTAGTCGACCGCTCACTTTAGTGTGTTGCCCTTTAAGCACAGCGCTCCTGGGCTTTACAAAAGCACGTTAGAAGCCCAATACTGGAATCTACATAAAGCCCATTAGAATTTTGGCCCATAAATTGGTGGAATAGAAGGAGCCCAAATTATCGGATCCACCAAACCAGGAAGCACGACAAAAACGGGTTTTGGTGAAGAAGTAAACGGCTCTAACAAAGACGAAAGCCACGTTTCCCAAACACAGCGCTGTAACCGCCACGTGCCAACGCCTGGTAGGTCTTTCAAGTCTTTTTATTTTATTTTATTTATTTTCCTTCTCTACTTTAACGTTACTAAACGAGGACCTTGACCAAAAGCTCCCCATGATAAAAGGAAAAAAGAAAAATAAATAAAGGTTATAGAAGAGTCCAAAGGAGTGGTGGGTGATATTTGTACAACATGCCCTTTATAATTTTAAATTTAAGAAAATAATTTTTTTAAATTTGTTATGTGTAAAGACAGATCTATAAAATTAAATTTTCTGCATAAAAATAAATAAGATCATAAAATTAAAGATAAATTTGTAAAGAGCCAAAAAATCAATTGACCCGAGTGGGGCACGTGAATTGAAGATGCACCCTCCGTCTCCCTCGCATTTAGCCTAAACACATGGAAAAAGTAAAACGACATCGTAATAACAATAACAAAAGTCTAAAAGGACAAAATAAAATTTTCATTTCGCAGAAATTTCATGTACATTTACATTTACGCCCAACGGTCCACATGAGAATCGGATCACAGCATCTTATCCGTGTCGCCTCACTCTATAAATACTCTTCCTACTTCTCCCCATTCCTTTGCTTCACTCTGAAAAAGTCCCAGAGAGAGAAACTGTGTTTTGTGTGTAAGTTTGTGAGCGAGAGAGAGAGAGAGAGAGAGAGAGAGAGAGAGCTTGGGTAGGAGGAATAGCTTTGGGAGGCGGTCTTCGTTTCGGTTACTGCGTAAGTTCTTTCTCGGTTCTCTTTAATTTCATGATTTGGCCTCGTTTTCCTATTTTCTGTTTTTTTTTCATAAACAATTTGTTGAAGAAGTAGCTCAGAATTAGGTAGCTGCAATATCTACCTGTTTTATTTATTTATTTATAATTATGTCCTAGATCTTGAGATATTCCTCGTTAGATTTAGTTTATTCTCTGCTAAATGTTTGTGGGAGATAAATATCTGTACGCTGATGGAATTGGAAACTTTTTTACTGTTCCTGTACGCCCTATTTTGTCAATATTTTAATGGACCTTAATTTTAGGTGTAATTTGGAGGTGAAAAATGACTTTTGTCATACACACCTAACCAGATAAATTTATCAAATTACATGTAACGAACAATTTCTTGCACTTAGTGCTAATAGAACACTTCAGATTTACTCTAGATGTGTAAATGGAGAGGGTTAATATGATGTCTTTTGAATCAAAGACCTTTATCGTGGCCAGTTATAGTCAGTTCCCTGGTTTTGTTTCCACTTCAGTTGTTTTTGCTGCAGCACTGCTTGACACATATCTTAGCACATGTCTTTTTTTAATTATTACTGCTTAGCACATATCTTTCCTTTTCCCTATGAAGTTCTAACACTCTTCTGGTGGACGACCCCATTTTTTTGGGGGGGGGGAGGAGGGGGGGNGGTTCATTCCTTTGAAACACCTCTCAAACCTCCATTTTTATTTTCTTTATGACAGTAGTGTTAGGGCCAGTTTGCGGCATCAACTGCTCCCACACTCTGCCCACCAATACTTAGGCAGATGGGAAGAAATCACCTATTGATTTTCTCTATGTTGGGTTTTGAACTTGAGACCAAGATTCTTCTCCCACTTCATTGACCATTAGGCCACACCTTTGGGTGCAACTGCCAGTTGATCCAGTATTTTATGCCAAGCTTTTTCTATTTCTTTCTAAATTGAGGTCTGCTTAGAGTTGATTTTCAATAGGAAAAGATTTCAGATGGTTTTAGTCCTTTGAAATCATTTTATTCCATAACCGTCCCATCAATCTTGACCGATCTCGTACTTGTTGGGTCTACAGAGCATCGGGGCAAGGCAAGTGGGGTGTGCATATCTTCTCAAACTCAAATTTGCTGATCAACTTAACAATGGAGGTACTTGGAAAATCTATGGTAGCAGTGCCTACAAATGTTATATATCTGTCAACTATTCTTGGCCAAGATGGCCCAAACCCTGTTCACAAATGCGATTGGAAATGTGCAAATGAACATGTTTGTGGGAACATGTACCGCTGCCGTCTAACTGGGCTGACACACATTTGTGACAAAAACTGTAACCAGCGAATACTGTATGATAATCATAACTCTCTTTGCAGAGTTAGCAAGCAGATTTTCCCTTTAACATCAGCTGAAGTGCAGGCTGTGAAAGGTGTACGGAGGAAGTTTGATGCTGAAAGTTCCCCTTCTGATAGCTGCGCCTTTAAGCGCAGAAGGGATGCACATTTCCATCCATCACCATTTGAGAGATCTTTCACTGCTGTCAGTCCCATTTGCAGTCAAGTTGGAGATGGAATGGACATGAGCTAGATATAATAAATTTCCTTCCTTTCGTCTGTTTTAAGATTTCCTGTCTTTTGGGACAGGAATAAGAACAATTTTATAATTTACATGGCAGACCTGGTTGTCTTGCCATTTGTAGGAGGCACTTATATTGGACAATCCTATGGACTGTAGCTCTATGGTAACTATTTAGGAGTAACGATATTATGTCTACAAACGTTGATGTGCGCTCAAGTTGATGCCACGAGGCTTTAACCGTATGCAGTGCAGCTATTTGTATAACCTTAACTATATATGATTTTAATGTTTTAGTCACTTTAAGTAGTTGCAATTATCCTTTTTCGAGTTGTCAAATGCCTGTATTGCCTTGCTGTCGCCTACTAATTACCGTGATTAACTTTGGGAGGTTTATTGGAATCTGGTCAGTGGAAATATAGTACTTTGTTTGCTTTCCTACAGGAACTTGCCCCATCAGATGAAGAACACTCTTTTCAGCGAGCTCATTAAAGCTCACCTACTTTTATAGCTTTAACTTCCTACTTGTTTGGCAGGTTTTGGAGGAGAGCTCTATTTTCTTTCATACCTGTTGCATTAGTCGCTTCTTAATTCGCTTTTTAAATTTGTTCATACATGGCATCCTAAAAATGGTTTTACTTTTGCAGGAACTCAAGCATTTACTGTGAGTTGAGATATAGCTTGTTATATTGTTGAGTTATTATTTGTCTGAATTCATTTGCAGAACCACGAGTTTCTTATTGAGTTTGTTCTTTTTTTATTCAGCAGATCTGTGCTCTTCCACGAGGTCTGAAGTCTGAACTCTATCCTGCTGTGGCATTGTCAGTAGTATCATGTCCGATATTGTTAAAGCAAGGTCCTATTTGGTTGAAAGGGCTTGGAGTCAGACGTCTGGTGTTTACTCCTGCCTATCTGTATCTGCTTTTTCTGATAGTGTTACCTGAAGAAGAATCGTTAGCAGCCAAAATGAAAGGGTGTCTGCTAACCACAATAAAATGACTAGCCTGCTGTTCTCTTTGCTCCTCTGTTATTGCGAAAGAAAGGATCCTGTTTGGTTGTTAGTGCTTGAAGTCAGGGGTATCAGGCATTAATCCACTAATAATTAACTTTCTGCCTTCTGATAATAAGTGTCATTTGTGCCTTGCTACCCATATCGTTTTCATGTCATTCAGAAAGGCTACACTTGCTGTATGTTCCTCATTTCTTTGTTCTTTGAATTCTAAATTGGCGCTTCCAATCAGTGCAGTATTTGCTTATATATGCTGATTCTTGCAACTTTTCAGGAAGGCAATTTTACAGGGTGAATGGAAGTGACCAGAAAAAGTAAGGTCTCTAGCTGTAGCTTAGCCCAATTTCGCTTTAAGCAATGTCAGTGCGGCCGGCTGTGGTGAATTTTAGGAGTCATCATACGAGTCAAATATGATTTCCACTGAAATGTCCTCTAGGAAAACGATCAACATTTGAATCCGACATTGATCACTCGGGGAATGCATCTTCGTCCGATTGTATGGCCATGAAGATCTGTTGCAACAAAACTCCCTAGAGAGCTTCCTCTTCCACTTGGTCAGTGGCTAAGGAGGCATGCCTCACCACAATCTGGTGGAGTGTATGGATTGAAAGAAACAACAGAATTTCTCAAGGCAAAAATAGGAACATACTTGTAACATAGATGCATTTCTTTGTTAGCTTTTTGGTGCTAACTCAGCATTGTACATGATGCAGATGCAATGATTGAGATCCGATAGGGTGTTTGCAGTCTGTAATTTCCTATATAGCACTGGCAGAGTGTGAGTTTACCATTTATAAAACATTTCTCATTACTTATAAAAAAAATGCTTCTTTGTCAATATCAGCTAGTTTCATCTGATTGGCTGGTGATCTGAGGCTGTTGTCATGTTTATGTACGTTGCTCCTTGGGTTATTCTACCATTTTTTGGTTCTAATCTGACTATTGTAGTATTTGCTGGCTTTTCATAGTGATGGAAACAAATTACTTCAAGGAAGAAAAAAGGAGTTCATCAATTATAATTGCTAATTATGTCCCTCATACTAATTGTGTTGGCAACTTTTTCTTCGATTGATTGACAAGGTTAAGCAGGAAAAGGTGTTTGTTAAGTTTGCTGGTTTTGATCATTTGTTCTCGTTTGTCACTTGTAAATTACTCTCTCCCCTCTCTCAATAATTTTTGCAGTATGTTATTTTTATTTTTAATCGTTAATACAGCATATAAAATCCTTGAATAGATTATGAAATTGACTTTGCTGTCAGTCCAAAACTACCTCCATTTTAAATTGGCTATTAGAGTTGGTTGAGTTGGTACGATCTGCCGACATCCACTTACAGTTGCAACAAGAAGAGAGCCCATTTCCATTTCCATTTAATTCAAAAGCATAAGAAGACCAAGGAAAGAAATCGTTCCTGCACAACCTAATCAATGACATGTTGCTTCGTCGCAAATTCACTTTCACTATGTTTTAATAACTGAAAGGGAGCAACCGACTAAGAAGAATAATTAAATAAAAACAAGGAAATGATACAAAATAAAGTATATCTGAATAGAAGAGAATGATCGTGTAAAGATCTTTTCTTGTGCAGAAGGTCTATTGGAGATAATGTCTTTATCTTCACAAGATAGGAGTAAGATCTGTTTACACATTGACCTCTGCAACCACCACTTGTGAAATTTCACTGGATTTATTATTATTATTGTTGATTATGTTTTAATATAAAAATATGTAAAATGTATAATATGATTAAAAGAATATCGTATGCAAAAATGTATATTAATTCATCATGCCTAAATGATAATTTTTGTGCAAATGACACGTCATATCATATATAGTCAAACCTCTTTATAACAATCTCGTTTGTTCCGGATATTTTTGGATGTTACAGCGAATTACTGTTATAGAAAACATATACTCCGTATTATAATATAACACGAGATTTAATTCTGAAAAGATTTGGCTTTTATAGAAAAGTAATGTTCTATAAGGATATTATAGAGAGATCTAACTGTACTGTTCGTTGCTTTGACACATGGATAGAGGGCAGATCCAACCAAAATGTGCAAGTCATTGGTTAGTATTGCAAAGGAATGTTAGTGTCTCAGCGAGAGTTGGATCCTACAACGATTCCAATGTCTATTATGGTAAAGCTTAAGCTTGACACTTTGCTCCACACTTAGTAATGAAGACTGGTTATCTATATTATCTTGATTTCTTTTTAAATTTATGGGAATCTAGATACCCTTTTCATATGGTCTAACCTTTTTAGAAACTACAAACAAAACCGATTCTTTATCTGATGGTTCTATATTGTTTTCATAGACATGCATCCTCGAAGTTGCTAAAGAAAGGAATTGCCTCTTATTGGGGCCATCCAAGATACAAAGAAATGCTAAATACAGAGGTGTGATGTTGCAGCTGATGAATTAGCAAAGCAACTTAACAGCTTGGATTTTGTATCAAATATGTAGAATTCCTTTTCCACCTATAAATATGATCGGGTGTTCCATTTTTGTATTCTAAATCCCCCCCTTACCCCTACCTCTATTTTCCAGAAATATAGGACACAATCGTAGACTAACGACCATAATAATATGCTTGCCATTACTTCCTGGAAAAAGCTTTCAATTTCATTGCTTTTCTGCGCGTTCTTTTCTCATTCTTTTGCCAGCACTTTCACCATTACTAACAACTGCCCTTATACAATATGGCCTGGTACACTGTCTGGAGCTTCATCACCTAAACTTTCCGCGACTGGCTTTCAATTGAATGCTGGCCAAAGCGTCAGAATTCCAAGTGTCCCGGGATGGTCAGGTCGAATTTGGGCAAGAACTGGCTGCACTTTTGATGCCTCTGGCGTTGGCTCTTGTCAAACAGGTGACTGTGGTGGAAAGCTCGAATGTGATGGCCTTGGTGCCACACCACCTGCCTCTCTCTTCGAGATAACTCTGGGTACAGGAGAGGACAAAGATTTCTACGACGTTAGCATAGTTGATGGTTACAACCTGCCAATGATTGCAACCCCAGAGGGAGTCCTTGGAGGATGCAATATCACCGGATGTGTATCCAATCTTAACATGGGTATGTTCTCTGTGTAGTTGTGTACTGAACATGATTAGAAGATTATTTTTATAGAAATAATGTTCTGGCCACCTTGCAAGCACCTTGACTATCCCACCAGTACCTGATACCTTACACCAGCACAAGCACCACGAAACTGTGCCCACCACGACTTAGGCAGTTCATTGACTAACATCTTTGGGTGTAAAGCACTTGGATGCATTTAACAGATATCTATTCAAAAATCTAACAGGTTGTCCAAAAGAACTTCAAGTGGTGGGTGGAGATGGGGATGGAGAAGGAAATGTAGTAGCATGCAAGAGTGCATGTGAGGCCTTTGGTTTAGATCAGTATTGCTGTGCCGGTGAGTTTGCCACTCCAACAACTTGTCGTCCATCATTCTATTCCAGCATCTTCAAGACAGCTTGTCCAAGGGCTTATAGCTATGCATATGATGATGGCACCAGCACTTTTACCTGCAAGGCTGACGACTACGCAATCAACTTCTGCCCCATGAACGGGTAATGTGTATAAACATATCTCATTATCCATACACTATATCTTACGTTTTCCATTTTCCCCTAATCTACCACTATTGGATTGTGAAACAGGGTAAAGAGACCCAACGGTGGAGAAACAACTCCACCTATTGAAGAAAGCAAAATGGAAAAGTTATCAGGGGCAGTTTCTTCAACCATTCTCCTTCAATTCCCAATGCTGATTATGCTGTTAATTTTCAGCACATATCTCCAGACATAAGTCAGAACAGCACAAATCAGAACATGGTATGTCATAACAAGAGAACATTTAAGGAATGATATCTGGAGAAATAGTTGGGCATTCCTGAGGAAACTTAGAGCAAAACCATACAGACAGCAACCTGTTTAAAATAGGCAGTATCTTGTATTTAAACATTCTCTTTACTTGTTTTTTTAAGTATCACATTACACACTAACAACAAGTAGAAAATCGGATGAATTTCTGTTCTTTGTTAAGTTGAATCAACACACATCTAAAATTCACCTGCAACGTAAGAAATGCAAAGGAAAAGCAATCAAAATCCGAGATTAAAGTTCGTCGATGAGAGAACCTCTAAACGAAATATCGGGATATTTAGGGTTGAGATGGTGGATTCTCAACAGCAATGTGAAAATCTTGTAAATAAATATGATCTGGTCAGTACCAATATTCTCGTTTTTTAAGACTACTTCTATAAGCTCTTAAAAATTTATAACTAGTATTCTTGTAGACAAAGCACAGAAAAAACAGGAAACAAAAAGAGGAAAAGAAAATAATGAGAATACATAAAGTATGAATGAAATATGTACAATCATATCTTATTTTTTGCTCTTGCTTTTCTTCGGTGCTTGAGGTTTCTTTTTAACTTTATTTGGTATCTTCACTCCCTTCTTGCCCTTCTTTTGTTCCGTAGCCTGCAGAGACAGCTTGTATCTCAATATATGACCTAGAAATTGAAGCAACTCTCAGTGGTAAACAAAAAGAACAAAGCATACCGATGCTTTTTTAGCTTTTGCTTTGACATTTCCATTGGTCTGATGATCAACATTCTCATTCTGGTCACCTTGGGAAGCTGGTCTTCGCAAATTTTCAGCCTCCTCGTCTGAATCGAATGTGAAACCATCAAGAGTCCCTATTAAAGTCAGAAGGATTGATT
The DNA here is from genome assembly GCA_005239525.1 of Nicotiana knightiana. Lineage (NCBI taxonomy): Eukaryota > Viridiplantae > Streptophyta > Magnoliopsida > Solanales > Solanaceae > Nicotiana > Nicotiana knightiana. The sequence continues at coordinate 9,555 of ML436585.1, forward strand.
CAAATTGGACTGTAAATGGCTTAGTTCCCAAAGTGAAACACTAGAAGACGTTTGACATCTACTTTCTGTAAAAGCAGATATTTCAGATAGAACCTTGACCTTCAACCATAGTTTTAGCTTCGTAAACATTTGATTGTGGCTTCAGTTGTATGAAGTCATTCATGATGGCCTCCACCTGATCAGAGAGCACATAATCATCAACTAACAGCATAAATCTTACTTATTTCTAAAAGTTTTAGGACACGCTTTGATAAAATGGAAAGTAAAAATGAGACACAAGTCATAAACCCCTGCCAGAATAGCAAATCTAAAGTTAATGATCGTCTCTCCACTGTTTTCACCAGGGATTGAATAGCTGATTAATCAGTAAGCAAGCCAAAGAAACAAACCTTTGCTTCTGTCTGTCCAAAGCTTACCTACAAAAGAGCACAATTTTATTAGATATACATATGTGGAGGTTGGTGCATTTGCGCATGTGTGTGTATGGGGGAGATATGTAAAAGACAGCAGAAAATTGCTAAAGACAAGAGCGCCATACCACACAAAACGTCCTGGAAGGCAATATTGTCGTTTTATATATGGTTCCTGAGATATAAATGAACTGAAGCATTCAGAACAAAATTTTCCAGGGTAATAATATTACAAGAAAACTTTTGTGGAAATTGCTAGTACCCAGCCTAAAGCAGAAAATGTGGTTGTGTTTTCATGTGCTTTAAACATATGGGCTAAAGTGATATGATAGCATATTGATTCAAATTAATAAATTTTGACAAGCTAGAGCAATAATGATGTTGATTGTTTGAAACATATTAAAAAGCAACCACGAAAGGCGACTTGCAAGAAATTGGTATACAACGGTTTCAGAAACATGTTTATACCTTTCAAATCGAAAAGCATTTCATGTTTTCCTGATGGACCATCTGAAATAACTATCCTCCCAACAGCACCCATATCACCACTCAGATCTATGGAATCACCTTCACACTCCACAAGTGCCTATGTCAAGAAAGGAATCTAAGTTGTGATGCAAAGCTTCACAGGATTAACGGAAAATAACAGAGAATTGGGGAAAGAAGAAACAAAAGCAAAAACAAGTAGAATATTAACAAATCCATTAATTGTACCAACATCCAACTTTTTAAAAATTCCATAGAAGTGGCAACCTGCTAATGCCTAAGCACAATTTTTTTATTTATTCTTGATAATGGTGTTGCTAGCTAGTGGACGCCTCCATTAATCCACCGGATAACTGTTATATCTCACTAGCACAAATAAGGCAATTTTGACCCCCAAAAGAATTGGCAAATGGGAAGAATTCAACTAGTGTCACCTAAATGACTTTGTTTTGGACTTAGTAGAGTGAACTTTTTAGATGCCAAACTGGAATAAGCCACCATATCCTCTTCCTCTGACATTTAGACAAACTTCTCAGCTCAGGATAGAAACTGAAATGGGGTGTGCCCTCAGGTTCTTGACTAGTGGTAAGCACAGCACATGATGTGTGGGTTAAGTGCACGTCACAAGTTCGAACCCTACCACAAACAAACGTCTTTAAGTGGAGAAGGGTAGAGGAACGGGCCCATGATCCATCGTGTTTTTCTCAGTGCGCCAGGGAGCACTCGGGGATTTCTTTGTTATAAAGAAACACTAAAAGGGGTGAAAAATAGTAAACTCTGAACTTATTAGCAGATTTGAGAAGGAAATTTGCTGAAAGGAAAAGAATAAAGAGAAAAACAGACAAACCATAGTAATAACCTCCACACCAACATAGTCACCACACCCTGCTTACTTTACCTTTGTCCTTTGTACTTTCTCGGGAAGCACCAAAGGCAGCCTTGAAGATGACAACTACACAATGATCATAAAAGTGAATGAGTGAGCAGTCAACATAACCAAAAATCCATCAAGGATTACTAAAGTTTCTCACATTTGGTACACTTTGTTTCTCTGGAATATTTTCCTCCACAGCATCTACGTCTTCCTTCTCTATACCATTTCAAACAACACATTACAAAGAAAAACAAACAAAATGTCAGGAGAACCAACAACTCTTACAAGATAAGGAGAGCAAAACCCTAATGTAAGCTTAAATAGACACTTGCTCCAAATGTTTTGAGATCCATTCATCTCTTATATACTAAGTTATGGTTAGAATGTTCAGAAGCTAGAAACAGCGGGCTTACCTTCCTTTAGCTGGCTCTCTAGTTTTTTCTTCTTTTCCGGATCCTCTTTCTTCAGCTTTTTCTTTGGAGATTTTGATGTAGAAGGTACATCATTTTCTTCTTCTTTTATAGGCTTAGCATCGTGTATAAGCAACTCTTCATCAAGGACTTCCTTCACTTTTATGGAACTGCCATCATGAGAAGATTCAGAATCCGATGACAACGTCAACACTGAATGACTAGATTCCTGCATGAATCAAAGTTATGCTTGAGATAGAATTAAGATCACTGCCGTTAACAGTATTTGCATTAAAGTTATCAATAAAATGTATGGGAGAAGACTGTGAGGATCAAGCCAAATGTCGCTAAACTTCGGGCAACTGATCAAAAGGTGGAAAAGAGATGCCTATACCATATTGTGATAATTTTCATAAGGATGGCCAAAACAAAACACCACTTGCAGCAATTGCCAAAACTAATGACAAGTACTCGTACTACCTTTTAGTGATACCTAGAAAAAGAAAAGTGTTCACGTGACTCCAAAAGATTACATTGGGAAAGGATAGAGATATGTCAAAAGGTTTTTTTTTTAATAATAGCTTTTCTTATAGGAGAGATATGTCAAAAGGTTTTAATCTGCACAAGTTAGTCCCAGAAAAAATTCCGGATAGAGTAGTTATTTCAAAATACTACAATCTGCCTAGTTAACACTTGCATCATTCTAGCATACTAAGAGGTTTGAACTACTAGGGTGTTCCTGAAGCCTAGAACAGTATTTCCACCCAAACTTAACTGCTAGCTAGTAGACATCTTTTGCTTCATAAGGAGAGAATACTATCAAGAAATATATTATGCTAAACTAGATATGCATTTTCAGGCTACATCGCTGTCATTTTCCAGAGTGAACGCTTACAAGAACAATTTTAGGAGAATAATTGCTCTATCAAAAAACTATAATAGTACTGATAGATCTAGGCTTTTTTTGCCATTTACTCTTCTTTTACCAGAAAATGACTAAATATTTGACTGACAGGCTGTTGAAGTCCCTATTCTCTTGTGTCTGATGTATTGATGTCTATCAATGGAGCAATTATTGACTGCACCATCTCCAAAGTATGACTGGTACAAAGCCAGCAAGAGCTACGGGCATAAACAAACTAAAAGCAAAGATCAAGGGTCTCATTTAAGCTGCATAAGCAAACACATAGCATCAAGGGGAATCGCACAAGTCGGACAATGTAGTGGCTGCTTTAGCATTCTTTAAGTATTACACTCACTATGCATATATTCTCTGTCAATTATAAAAGTTAAACTTCCACGACTGATGTTAATTCAGTAAACTAAAGAATAAAGACAGCTGATACGAAGCTGCTTACTTTATCTGTAAAAGCCTTCTCTAGCGCTCTTCTCTTTGTGAATACCTTGTCCGTGCTTTTTCCTGTACCATTGGGCAAGAGAAGATCTTTATTGGTCCTATCATCTTAAATTTCTCACTTTCAAACTGATGCAGTTGAATCACTTGGTAGAATGGATTAGCTAAATACCTTCTTTTTCACTCTGATTTTCTTTCTTTCTCTTCCTAGTAGGTGTGCGATCTACTTTTTCATTTTTAATTGGAGAATTTACTTCAGATATCTTGTTGACTTGACATTCCTGCCCATCCTGACTGCTTTTGGCCTCTGAAAGTGATGCTTTATCCTTCTGAAACAGTTTGCTAAGATTGACGCTATCCTCATCATCACTTAGACGTCTGTTATCTAAGGGAGATTCAGATCCGGATGATAAGGTTACCTGAGCAGGCGCCTGCTTGAATTTAACAGTAGATTTCTTGGTTATTGCCAGGAAAATGGAACAAGAGCAAACAAATAATAACTAAACAATGCACACGCTTTCAACAAACGTACATGGAGAATGAATAAACTTCAAAATAACCTTGAAAATAATTAACACCAACCAAAAGCTGGATCGATGCAATGGCGGAGCCAGGAATTTAGAAAAAGATACTAGAACGTCACACTTAAAATTTGAACTTATGACCTAAAGCAATTTTTTAAACCCCTTCGCCACTACACTTGAATCTTCCCTTATGTCAAGGGAACTCAACAGTCTATATACAACCCAATAAAAAGTCGTTTTTGCCCTATTTATGCAGTAAAAAAATTCAATGAAGGGGATTCAATTGAACCCCCTTGGCTATACATTGCTCTGTCCCTAAGGGATGCAACTAAGTAATAGTGAGTGAATCGCTACTTAGTCTGCGCCTAATTCCTTCATCTTGACCTCTATATCTGGTCCAGAAAGTTTTTTTCAATAAATATTTACACTAAATTTAGCACCGATTACCACAAAGGTACAATGGGTGCATTATTTACTACACCTATGTACTTGAATCCGGTTCTGTCTAGAAGCAATATGGAACATTAATCCGAAGTGATAGCAACGATACATTAGCAATCAACAGCGTTTTAAACTCAGTCATACGACAAGGAAATGTTCAATTAATTAAGCAGTGAGTCATTACATAAAATCGATTCCGAGCACCGCACAGCGCGCAAAAATGTATGAATTGCAAGGTAAACAAAATATATATACCTGAAAAGAGCGGAGCCAATCTGGAGATTCTTCTCTTGAGTCGCTCATTTTTTGAGGTTTTGACAATAATTTCAGTGGATGCTAAAGCCAAACCCTTCCTTATTATTTAAGGCCCCAAAAATATATAATTTATAATTATATATTAGTTAATAAAAATTTTCAAATTTTTTATTTTTTAAAATTTGGTAGAGATAGGTTTGAATGAGTTACTCCCTCCGAAGGTTTTTTTATTTTTTTTTAATTATTTTTACACATATTAAAAAATTCATCTTTTAACATTAATTAGCAATGAAATTGACTATATTATTATATACTATCTCTTCATATTTTTTTCATTTTATTTTATATTTGACATAATGTCATTTTGGGATTTGGAATGTGACGATTAGCAACTCCCAGAATCGAAGCAACCAGAAGAACTCATTGAAAATGTTGTGAGCATCAAAGACTATTTTAAATTTTCAGCAAGGAATCTCAATTTGTCATGTAATTTCAATTTTAAAACGTCAGTAAACTATGAAATAGAGCTAAAAATTTTCAAACTTCCCTCTCCAGTTTTTTATTTTATAAGAATAATTAACATGAATTATAGGAGATGAAATGATCATCATATTTTATAACAAGTAGTGTATGGACTATTAGAGAAGCGAAACGCCAATATGAGTTATTCCTTTTGGCACATTCATAAATCAAAAGGCAAGTTCTTTTGTGTCTCTTTTTTTAACTAAGAAATTTTCCAGGCAAGTGTCCCATGTTAAAAAAAAAAAAAAAAGAACTCGATGAATAATGCACCCACCCTTTTATTATTTTCACTTGATACCATATTTTTGTATAGAGGAGAATTAATATCATGATGTGCGCCTATTTGACACATCATGCATATGCATTGCGCTCTCACATTAGGCCTTGTTAAAGTCTTATTATTCTATGAATTTTATGAAAATATTTCAAGGGTCTTTTGATATATTTTAATTTTAGCCACCAATTTCATTTATACCATTGTCGCACGAATATGTTGTTGAACCAACTTCATTTGCATTTGTTAACTGAATGGCACATTCGTTGTCTTTAGTGTTCTTGTTATTGTTGTCTTATCTTATTTGGAACTTGATAAGTGGGGATTTTGACTACTTATTAGCACCTTTTTGCTTTTGTTTTAATCCGAAATTATTGATTTATGTTCCTGAAACTAATGAAAGTGTGAAAATTGAAGAAATGTTGGAAGTTTGGTCTCCAACGATGAAATCCGACTAAAAAAGAGTATTCCGAATCACAAGGCAAAAAGGGGCGCACAACTTAAGAAGTGCGGTCCGCAAAAGGATTTATGCGGCCGCACGACAAGTGAAAGAGCTCAACAAAGTTCTAGCTAATATGCGGACCGCGCATAAATTGTGCTGCCGCATAATAAGGTTTGCACTAACAAATGATTCAAAGTTCAGAGAATGTGCAACTGACCAAGACGTGACCCTTGCCTGAAATGAAGACTGCACAAGAAATGTGTGGCCGCAGAAGATGGTTTGCAGCCGCATACCAGAATTGCGACTGTAAGAATTCAAGACCTGTTAGCTGAAGAAATATGTGGTCCGCACATGAAATTGTGCGGCCGTAGAACCTCCCGAGGGGCATTTTTGTCAGCGAATTTTAGGCCACTATAAATAGACGAGTTTCACATTTTTAAGTTAAGTTTCGAAGTTTGAGCTGTTGTGACCGTTATATTTTGACATTTTAGGAAGTTTGTGATTATTTTATGTCTCAAACATCATATTTTATCATTTTAATCTTAGATTATGAGCTTAATTAGCATTTCTTCTTTATTTTCTTCATTTCTCACTTTGAGTATCTAGATTCTTACTAGGGTTGTGACCCAACCTTAGTGTATAAACCTTATGGGTATATAATTTAATATTTATTTATAATTGGGTGTTTATTATTTACTTAGCTTATGCTTCAAATTTAGAATTAATGGTTGCAAATATCGATTCATGCCTTTTGACTTGGTCTCTGCTTTAGAAAGAGGGATCTAGTGTAGGATAATGTCGCTAACAAGGAATTGGATTAATTGAGGGTTTGATGAGCCTAATTAAAGGGTTCAAAGAGATAGTGAGAACCCGACTTAAGCTCATATCAACTATTTAGTTTAATACCCATTTGGGATTGAGAAAGTCAAATTGGGCAAAATCACTTTTTGACTGAGAGGTGTTAAGTGAGTAACATAGAGTTGAGAGCTATAATACACTCCAATAAAAAAAACAAGTGTTAACGTATTTAACCCATTATGCGAACATCTAGGTTACGGTCACATCCCTAGGCTTTTTAACTATTTGAAAAAATACCAAAAAGATTCATTCGCTTCTACTTTCTTTTCTTAGCTTATAATTGATAGAGTAAAATTAGAATTAGAAATCAAAACCTGTCGTTTAGAAGCATAATTTAGTTATTTCATTCGCGTCAAGTGTATACTCCTAACACCCATAGTAACTCCCTGTGAAAATCGACCCCGACTCTTGTTGGGTAATATTCTTCCAACGACCGTTTCACCCACTATTGAGTGCGGATTGGACGTGGATAAATTTTTTGCGCCGTTGTGAGGGAGTTAAAACAATATTAGCTATATATTTGGGTTGTTTTTGGAATATCTTATTTTCCTTTCGTGTTACTAACTTGTGTGAGAAATCTTAGGTACAGCCATGGCGAACAATATATGAGCTCGGAAACTTGCCTTTGGGGGATTTGGATGCAGATGAGGAGCAAGTAGATGAGGTACCTCATGAGCCACAAGCCAATTGGAAAGGCCGAGTACCTCATGATAATGTGCCCATTCCACCCCCACTTCCACCACGAGCGGCTCCATATCGGATGTTGCCCAACAGAGGTTATGCTAATGCAATAGTCCCTCCCCATATTAGGGCGAGCAACTTCTAAATTACCAATGTGATGCTCACTTTGCTTGAGCAATGGGGTTTCTTCACCGGTGCTCCATACAAAATGCATATAAACATTTGAAGGGATTTGTGGACACTTGTTGGGGGAGCAAGCAAACAAATGTCTCCGATGATGCATTGAGGCTAATGATTTTTCCCTTCTCTCTATGGGGAAAAGCTTTATAATGGTTGGAACGATTGATGAACCATCCAATTAACACTTGGGATGGGTTGGCGGAAAAGTTCATTGATAAGTTTTTCTCTCACAGACTCATGGCTACACTTCGAGATGAGATCTTTGTATTCAAGCAAGAGCCAAATGAACCACTACACGAGATATGGGAGCACTATAGAACTATGGTCAAGGAATGTTGCAACAACGATATGACAGAAAATATGATTCAACAAACCTTCTATCGTGGGATTAACACGACCAACCATTGTGTAGTTAATCAATTAGCCGGTGGGAAACTTTATGACTACACCTTATACGGAGACGTGTGAGATTTTGGATGAGATGGCGGACACATCGTAAGCTTGGCAATCCCGGGCCAATATTCCACAAGGTGACCCGAATATGATCCACCTTCACAAAGAATTGCAAGACCATCAGCTAGTCATTGTTGAATTGACAACTACCATGACTCAACTAGAAAAGGCCCAATTAAATCAAGTGCAAACTCCTAAGCAAGTCAATGTTATGGAAGGAGTGAACATGATGGTGAACAAGAGAAGGACCAAGGGTCCACAAGTGCAAAATCGAATAGAGAACTATGTGAAAGAAGATGGTAGTTTTGAGCAAGATGACTCCTATAATGAACAAGAAGAGGAAGTGAAATTTGTGAAAAAATTTCAAGGGAAAAGAAACAACTTCCAAGGCCCAATCCAACAACAATGGAGACCACAAAATAATAAAGAAAATTGGAATTCTAACAATCAAGGAAATTGGAGTGGAGAAAAAAATCAAGGGAATTGTCATAACAACAACAATCAAGGAAATTGGAGTGGAGACAATCAAAGAAATTGGGGAGGTAACAATCAAGGCAGATGGAGCAACAATCAAGGCAACCGGGGGTCGGTTTTCAAAGGCCCTCAATGTACCAACAACCAAGCGACACACCTTCTTATACTTCCTATGGTTTGAGTTCTTCAAATAATAAGATGGGGCGTATTAAAAAATATGTTCAAGAAAATGATGGAAAAGAACGCCGATTCGGATGCCCAACTTGCCTCACATAACACATCAATCCGCAACCTCGAAGTTCAAATGGGGAAAGTCTCTCAAGATTTAAATTCTCTTCCTAAGGGGTCACTACCAATTGACACGGTGGTAAACCCAAAGGGTGGTAACAACACGGGGCATGCCATGGCAGTTATCACAAGAAGTGGAAGAGGCGGGAATGCACCCACCTCAAGTGGAAAGCAACTTGTTGATGATGATCAAGTGAAGCAAGAAGAAGAGATCCCGAACAATATGGTGCAACCTAATGATGAAGTTAGGATTGATATTGATGATAGTGTGTAAGAGACTTAAGAGGAGGTGAAACCGTCTAGGGAACACATTATTGGCATACCGGATCTTGTAGTGCAAAAGGCTAAGAAACCATTGCCTAAGACTCCACCTCCATACCCTCAAAGACTTGCCAAACAAAGTGGTGAGAATTAATTCAAGAAGTTCATTCAAATGATGAAGATTATCTCAATCAATGTGCTATTAATTGAAGCTTTGGAACAAATGCTCGATTATGCAAAGTTTATGAAGGATCTTGTGACAAAGAAGCGGTCAATGAATTTTAAGACCATCGAAGTCACTCATCAAGTGAGTGAAATTGTGCATTCAATGGCTCCTAAGTTGGAGGACCCGGTTCTTTCACGACTCCTTGTACAATTGAAAGTGTCGAGTTTGCTAAAGCTCTTTGTTATCTTTGGGCAGGTATCAATTTGATGCCCTATTTGAGTTTCAAGACTTTGGAAATTGGGAAATCAAGACCCACCTATGAGATTACAAATGTACGATCGTACTATGAAGAGGCCTTTGGGTGTGATTGAAGATGTTTTGGTTCGTGTTGATAAATTCATTCTCCTGACGGATTTTGTCATTCTAGATTGTGAGTTTGATTATGAAGTGCCGATTATTCTTGGGAGATCTTTCCTTGCCACGGCTAAGGCTCTTTGTGATGTTGAAGCCGGAGAACACACTTTCCGGGTTGGTAATGAAAAAGTGTTATTTCATGTGTATAAGTCCATGCGGCAACCAAATAGCACTGAGGTGTGTTCTTTTGTGGACTTGGTGACCGATGTTATTGTTGATGAAACAAGTGCTAAAATCAATGTTTGTGATATGTTGGAGACCGTCTTGCTCAACTTTGATGATGACGAGATGGATGGCTTCATGTAATGTGGGAACTCCTTGCAAGGAATGGGGTCGCACAACTATGCACCCCAAAAATTCTCCTTAGATCTTGAAAATAGGACAACTCCTCCTACAAATACTTCCATTGAAGAGCCTCCTACCTTGGAGTTGAAGCCATTCCCTCCACATCTTCAGTATGAATTTCTTGGTCTTTGTTCTACTTTACCAGTTATTTTCCTCTTGTTTGACTAACATGCATGTAGATTCCACATTGGCGATGCTAAAAAAGAGGAAAAAGGCTATTAGGTGGACCTTGGCGGATATTCGGGGGATAAGCCCCGCCTTTTGCATGCATAAGATCAAGCTGGAGGATGACGCCAAACCATCTATTGAACATCAAAGGAGACTCAATTAGGCTATGCAAGAAGTTTTCAAGAAGGAGATTATCAAGTGGTTGGGTGTCGGGGTTGTCTACTCTATCTCTGATAGTTCATGGACTTCTCCTATTCAATGTGTCCCAAAGAAGGGGGTCATGACGGTAGTCATCAATGACAAGAGTTGATTCCCACTAGAATGGTGACCGGTTGGAGGGTGTGTATGGACTATCGCAAGCTCAGCAAAGTCACAAGGAAGGACCACTTTCCACTTCCTTTATTAGACCAAATGCTCGATAAATTCTTCGGTCGTGCTTTATATTGCTTTCTTGATGGGTACTCGAGCTACAACCAAAGTCTCATCGCTCTGGAAGATCAAGAGAAAATAACCTTTACATGTCCCTATGGTACTTTTTCTCTCAAGCGGATGCCATTTGATTCGTGCAATGCACCAACGACTTTTCAAACGTGTATAATGACCATTTCACGGACATGGTGGAGGACTACCTTGAAGTTTTCATGGATGAATTTTCGGTGGTTGGAGATTATTTTGATGATTGTGTTTTAAATTTGGACAGATTTGGTGCTCCATTGGGAGAAATGCCATTTCATGGTCGGGGAAGGTATTGTCCTTGGCCACAAAATCTCAAGGAATTTAATTGAAGTTTACAAGGCAAAGATTGAGGTCATTTTAGCTTCCACCCCTACTTCGATGAAGGGTGTGCGGAGTTTCTTAGGCTATGCGGGTTTTTGCTAGCACTTCATCAAGTACTTCTCTAAGGTTGTGAACCCATTGTGCAAGCTTCTTGAGAAAGATGCTAAGTTTAACTTCAATGAAGATTTCATGAGATCTTTTGAATTTTTGAAGCTCAAGTTGACAACTAATCCCATCATCACCGCTCCAAATTGGAGTGTGCCTTTTGAACTCATGCGTGATGCAAATGATATAGCGGTTGGGGTTGTTTTGAGGCAACGCATCAACAAGATTTTTCATCCGGTCTACTATGATAGTAAGACCATGAATAGTGCCCAAGTCAACTATAACATTACAGAGAAAGAGCTCTTTACTATTATGTTTGCAATTGAGAAGTTCCGCCCGTACTTGATGGGTGCAAAAGTTATTGTCCACACGAATCATGCGGCGCTTCATTATCTTATGAGCAAAAAGGACTCCAAATCTCGGTTGTTGAGATGGGTGCTCTTGTTACAAGAATTTGATATTGACATCCAATATTCAAATGCAGTGAAAACCAAGTGGCAGACCACTTGCATCGTTTGGACGAGGTGGGGAGGCCACATGATGGACTTGAGATTAATGACTATTTCCCCGACAAGCAACTCTTGGCAATTTCAATGAAAGAGGTGCCATGGTTTGCAGATTTAGTAAATTTTCTTGTGTGTGGAATCATTTCGGATAAGTTCCTTCAAGCCAAAAGAAGAATCTCAAACGGGATTGTCAAGACTATTATTGGGATGAACCATACCTTTTTCGGATTTGTACGGATGGGGTGATTAGAATATGTGAAACGGAAGAAGAGCAAGGTGAAATTCTTGGGGCTTGTCATTCTTCGCCATATGGTGGTCATCACGGTGGAGCGAGAATGGCGGCCAAAGTGCTTAGTTATGATTTCTATTGGCCTACTCTTTATAAGGATGCAAGTGAATTAGCGAAAAGATGCGATGAATGTCAACGGGCCGGTGGAATCTCAAAAAAATATGAAATGCCTCTCATAACCATATTAGAGATTGATATTTTCGATGTGTGGGGTATTTATTTCATGGGCATCTTTGTGAGCTCTTATGGAAACACCTACATCTTGGTCGCAGTGAATTACGTGTCCAGATGGGTTGAGGCCATTACTTTACCCAATAATGAGGCGAGAAGTGTGGTGGATTTCTTGAAGAAGAATATTTTCACAAGGTTTGGTACTCCACGTGCAATTATAAGTGACGGAGGGTCAAATTTTTGTAACAAGACTTTCGACACTTTACTTAGAAAATATGGTGTTACTCACAAAGTCAAGTCACCCGCCCTACTTATAATGGTAGATAGAAAAGGTGGCGACTCCCTATCATCCACAAGCTAGTGGGCAAGTGGAAGTTTCCAACCGGGAGATAAAGAGTATCTTGTCCAAAACGGTGAATGCTAATTGGACGGATTAGTCCAAGAAGATTGATGATGCATTATGGTCTTTTCGAACAACTTATAAAACACCTATCGGAATATCGCCATACCGGTTGGTGTTCGAAAAAGCTTGTCATCTTCTGGTGGAACTAGAGCACAAGGTAATGTGGTCTCTAAAGAAGTTGAATCTTGATTGAGATGTAGCTGCTAACTTGAGGTTGCACATTTGAAAAAAATGGATGAGTTCTGGCACCATGCTTATGCGAGTTTGTCCTTGTACAAAGAAAAGATGAAATATCTTCATGACAAATATATTTGGAACAAAGAGTTCAAGGGTGGTGATATTGTATTGTTGTTTAACTCACGGTTGAGGATGTTTTCGGGGAAGCTAAAATCCAAGTAGAGTGGTTCTTTTGGAATTATGAGTGTGACACCTTTTGGCGCATTAGACTTGAAAAATAAAAACAATAAAGTATTCTGAGTCAATGGTCACTGGGTGAAACATTACTTGGGAAAGTTTGGAGATAACTGATGTGCCGGAGAATTTCGGCACATTTAATACCAAATTGCTTAGGTTATAGCTTGTTTCAAGAGCATTTACTTTTTTTTACTTATAGAATTATGATGTTTTGCAGTACATGAGGCTTAAACACTCAAGAACATGGAAAAGAGATCAAAGGATATAAAAAGGGAAGAAATTAACACTATGCGATCGCATATTTGAAAAGAGGATGTCGCAGAACTAACATGCGAATCGCATAATGCACCAAAGGACCGCAGACCTCAACAGAAAGATCGGCCAAATTCAAGAGCAAGAATGCGGTCGATTATGCGACCGCATAACTCACATGCGAGCCGCAGAGTTAACCGCAGAATCTCGTGTGCCTGATACTGCCTCAAGAATGCGATGCCAATCTGCGATCGCATATCAACAATGCGAACCGCAGATCAACAATGCGAACCGCAAAGCAACAATGTGAACCGCATATCAGTAATGTTATGACGACTTGGAAACTAGGGTTTTGCAACTCTTTCATATTTGGGAAAATTATAAAGAGGAGATTCTACCCTATTATTGGAAAATATTGGGTAGACATTTATAAATCATTGCATATCAAGAACTTCCCATTAGAAATATATGATATTAATATCCATTTGCATTACACTTCATAAAAGGGGACACAACCTTGGTCTACTTAATCATATTAATTACAACTTTAATTAATTCTCATTGCCACTACATTTACTAGATTATTACACAACAAACCCCCATATTCCCATTCCCTAGTGGAATGGAATTATGATTTGAGTTAAGAATCACACTATTAAAGTATTATTTTCACACCTATTCCCTGTGGGATTCGACCCCAACCTTGTTGGGTTATTATATTTGACTTCGACCGCTTTACACTATTTTAAAGTGTAATTTGAGAGTATCAATAGCCATGTGGTGTCGGTCCTTCACTTCATTTGAGGGTTTTCTACGTCGTGCCACAACGTTAAATCAGGTGCTTCTTGGCAGGCAACTCATGTTTCTTTTACTTTTTCTTTTGTAGTTGGGTGTTATTTATGTTCTAACTTGACTTGAAGTCTACTACAGGGATGAGTGTGGCTTATAAAAAAGGTGGAAGAAAATATGGATAAGTGTTCAAAAGAGTGCAGACCGCACATTTTTATGTGCCATAGCAGATAAGCATTGCGGCCACACATTTCTCTTGCGGATCGCCCAATTGAAATGTTAAAAATAATAACTCTCTAAAGTTTAAGCTTGTCAGTGTGGAGGTCGATCTGTGAACGTACGTGAAATATGCGGCCACACAAGAAAATGTGTGAACTGCAAATAGAATTATGTGCTGAAGCGCGCAGGTTAAAGAGTGCGGACCGCACTCGTCCCTGATCCCTTCTCAAATTGAATGGTATAAATAGAACAGTAGGGCTCATTTTACCCTTTTCCCACTTTACAAAGCACGGTTGCCCTGCTAAGTTTTCTTGGAGATTTCAACTGTCCACACATACAACCACCTAGATTAATCTCTCAGTGTACTCACTGTATCTGGTATGCTTCAAATTTCATGTTAATTTTTATGTTAGTTTAATTTGTAGATTTGTTTTTAATTTGTTTAGGTCATGTACTATTGAAGTTCCATTGTGTTTCCATGTGGGTAGATCCGAATGGGGTTAACTTGATACATTCTCTACTGGGATTGGGTTAGTGAAATTTCATGCTTTTACAGTGTTGCCAAGCCTAATTATGCAAGAAATTGAAAAATCTTAGAATAAAAAGTTTCTTGCTCGTAATTTTTGAATTTTGCGGCCGCGCTTAAATTGTGCGGTCCACATATATGGATTTTTAGAAACTTATGTGAGGTAGGAATCTGCGGCCGCAAATCAAATTGTGCGGACCATAGATTTCCTCTTGTGGTCGCAAATTAGGCCCTTCTCTGTCATCAGAGAGTCTTCACTTTTGAGACCCAGAAGTGTGGCCACATCCCTTCAGCGGCCGCACAACAAAAATGTGTGGATTGCGAGTTCCCATCTGCGGCCGCTGGTCAAATTGTGTGGACCGCAGATCCCTTATCCTGCAGGCATGACTGAACTTCACAACCCCACTATGTACAATTGTTTCTCTCTTACCTACATGTTTCCTGTATGTGCTTGAACAATGAATTACAACTAACAATCTCCTTTGCTTGATACAGACAATGGTTCGGTCAAGAGACCAAGGCAACACTTCAAAGGGTAGAGGTGAATCTTCTCGGGGTCGAGGCAAAAGTGTCTTGCCCCTTGGCCAGACCAAGACAATAAGAAAGAAAACAACAGTCGACACAGGGAGAGGTGCAAACCTCTCTGAGTCTAGCTCCTATGTCCCATCTAGGGAGGTGTTAGAGGGCAAATTAGTCACTGTTCAGGAGGAGTCGACGGCCACTAAGTCGAGGCCACAAGGAAGATACCAGCTCAGGTACGAGCCGTCTTCATCTCAAAGCACCTCCGAGGGATCGAAGAGCGCTAGTTAGGCTTCTGAGCCATCAGCTACACCAGTCCCTGAGGCACATGTTACACATGACATCTAGGGGTGGGCATTCGGTATTTCGATTCGGTATTTAAGAATTTTGGTTCGATATTCGATTTATCAATTGTGTATACCAAATACCATATCAATGTATTTCGGTACGGTTCAATATTTCTTATTTTGGTTCGGTACGGTTTCAGTACTGTTTCGATTTAATATTCGCTAAATAAGCAACACTAACAAGTGACAATAATCGCTAAACTTTATCACAGTGAATTATTCTTACAGTGGTCACCCTATTGCAACTCTCTATGCTTAGGACGTAATATGTTTTGTGAAATGATGTTGTAAATATTTCTAAAAATTCCATTTTCTTTTCCATTGCACAGCTAGTGCATAAGATATACAAAACCATTACTGTTCCCTTTGCTTTTTTGAAGTCTAGACAAGCAGTAATAGAAAATTGGTTTAAACCCGTATGTTGTGGCTTTGAAAATCCTAGGTTTAGACCAAAAAACATTTTCCAACTATTCTTTCAACACTAAGCAGTAAGCAACAATGCAAAATTCAAGGCAACACTAACAAGTGAAAGTGTGCAAGTGCAACAGTGCACAATTCAAACTTCAAAGCAACTGCAATAACGATTAACAGTGCCGCAGAATAAAACTAAATCAGAGACTCTAACAGTGCAACAATAGCAGCAGACTCTAACAGTAACAACAAAATTAAACACAATGCAACAAAAACAGAGAGGGCATCCCTCAATTCAAGTTCACACTAATAGTCTCGAATCAACTTAGTCTTAATTCTTAAATACGGATTTCAGGAAGATACTCAAGACAATGCCTAATATTCTTCCTTAAACAATATGTGCCATCCCTCTTTGGATGAACATTATAGACTCGACCATAATGCTCGCACTCTACTTTGTGAACTTCTTTGTTATCTTCTTTCACCTCAAAGTGTTCCCAAATATGAGAGCGTACTTTAGGAGCACGGGGCATGATTGCACTTGAACCTAAAAAAAATATAAATCATAAGTTAGAATATTATTTTTTGATGATAATAAAACAAAACTACAAAAGTATATCACCAAACAAATATAGTATTAAACTTACCACTCATATTGCAAGTTGTAACTATACATCAAAGTTCAAACAATGTTAGTAGTGCTTCCATTATTTTCCATATATAAAGATAATTCTACCAAATATGTCATACAAATAAACAAGTATGATATATTATTTTGAACTAAACTACACACAAAATATTAAATCTTACCAAGCTCGAGTTCCTCAAGATACTTCAAGTCTTGTTCAACACTAATAGGATTCTTCTCTTCTCTAGGCCAATTTTGAACAAAAACAAGAGCTTGCACACATTTAGGAGTTAATGAACTCCTAAATGAATCAAGAATACGGCCACCGGTGTTAAACACACATTTTGACGCCACACTAGAAATTGGAATGACCAACACATCACGAGCCAACTTCGAAAGAATAGGAAATCTAGGAGCATGTGTTTTCCACCAACTTAAGATATCACATTCTTCACTAAAAGTCTCTTGTTCTTCATTAATGTATTTATCCAACTCCGATTTAGCACCCCTACTTCCATTGTCTTCCTTTTATTTTTTAAGTGAAGCTTCGTCCTTATTAATGATGTAGTTATAACACTCCCACTATTTGTATTAGATGTGTTATTAGATGAAGTAGAATTAGATGGATATTGAGGAAAAGATCAAGTTGAATACTTTTTTATATACTCTTCAAACAAAGAATTCATACAAGCATACACCCCAACATTTATTTTCTTCTCTTTTTCCTCCCCAAAAAGTTCTTCAAGTGCTCCCACTACATATTCAAATTTGTTACGTGGATCCAAGACGGAAGCAATAAAAATTATTTTATTCATCTTTTCAGACTCACCCTAATACTTCTTGAACTTTTCTTTCATCCGCTCAACCATTTTTCTCAAATGCTCATCCTCACTAAACACATTTTTAAATGACAATAGAGTTCAGATACATCCTCAAAATGAGAATTACAAGTGACGTAATGTGAACTTGAAACTTTTTTGGCGAGCTCGTGAAATCTTGCAAGAAACTATATCACATTTCTCACATTCACCCAATCATCAAATTCAAGAGGACCTGCACTACTACCATCTTCACAAAGATGAGAACATTGATAAGCAGAAAATACATCATCAAAAATATGAAACTTGTCAAAGGCCTTTTCAAAGTTGTGTGCCGTATCCAACATCAAATAGGTGGATTTCCACCTATTAGGAACATCCAAACACAATATTTTGGTACATACCTTTACATGTGCACAACATTGTTTAAACTTTAAGGTCCTTGTAGGCGAAGATCTCACATACCTCATAATATTTAAAACACGTGTGACAGAAGCATTAATTTCTTTCAAACCATATTGCACAACTAGATTTAGTATATGATTCATGCATCTCACATGAAGATGTTTACCACTCATCATATTAGTTTTCCACATATCTAACTTTTTAAGCAATTCTTTGACTGTGACATCATTTGAAGAAGCATTGTCCACGGTAATAGTGAATACCTTGTCTCATTTCCATTCAAGCAAACAATTAGAAATAGCTTTATCCATCTCTTCACCCTTATGACTAGTGATAGGGCAAAAATTTAGTATTCTTTTATGCAACTTCCAATCCCTATCAATGAAGTGGGTTGTCAAACACATATAATTTATTCTTTGTAATGAAGTCCATGTGTCTGTTGTGAGGCAAATTTTTGGTTGTGCTTTTCTAAAAGACCTTCTTAGATTTTGCTTCAATTCACCGTAAACTTCATAATAATCCCTTGTTATTGTTCTACGAGAAGGAAGACGAAATAGTGGTTGAGTTATTCTCATAAACTTCATAAACCCTTCATTTTCTACAAAGCTAAATGGTAGTTCATCAATAACTATTATCTCAATTAAGACCCTCCTAACTACTTCTTGATCAAATTTCTAAACTGATCCTCCGTCATTTTCTCAAGATTGAAAATTTATCTCTGTTTGACTATTATCTTTATCAATGTTAGGTGGATATTCTTTGCATCTAGTCAAATGATTTTCCAATCCTGCTGTTCCGTTCCTTGATGTATTAGCAGCATAAGCTTGCTTACAATATCTACGCCTTGCTTTACCAACCCCATTTACCTCAAATTCATCAAAATGATTCCAAACGTCGGATCTAGGTTGCATGACTTTTCTTTTCTTAGAATCTTGAGTATCAATGGTGTTGCCGTTGCTATCTTCAGTAATAGGTAAACTTTCACTTGAACCGACATCGCTCACTCTAATTTCATCTTCCATATATACAAAAGTAAAACAAATAAACACAAATTAAGAACTTTCATTCTCATCAAGAAGACAACTACAAACTACTGTCTCGACATGCACAATTGAGTTTAAGGAACTCACTCACTAGAATTGCATTACAAAATCTAAGAAGGTACACTTTGAAAAGAAAACGAAGGATACCATTGAAGCTAAATAAATTGATTTTAATCATGTTATGTGTTTTATATGATAATATTGAAAAGAATTTTGACACAATTAGAGTAAATATACCTACATCAATATGTAGCTTAATTTTCATATTAAGTCGAATATATTAATCTGAAAAATAGACTATTAGACTAACAACATATACCTAGATGCTTAGCTTATCCGAATTGAGATGAAATTTTATTTAGATAGATTTTCTACATAGTGCATATACACGTAGATAAGCACCTAGTACATATATGATCATGAACGAGTTATTGTTGCGCGTGAAACACCAACAACAACACCAACACAAATTGCATTACAAAATCTAAAATAAAAAGTCTGATAAGCAATTTAAAAAGTTATATAAAAGACACCTAAACATTCAACCTATTACTGAAATTCACTAAATTGTCTCCCTTGAGAAAAGAGAAATTATTTCAATAACCTCTAAAATGTCATCTCCTAATATATGATTAGAACAGTACAACTATTATTATAAAAAAACTGAAGATTGAAGAATGAAAAGTTATGAACTTGTTGAAGTCTTGAAGAGTTGAAGATTGATGAATGAAAAGTGACGTTATTTCTATCGCACTCTAGTACTTAGGTTTCTCAGTTCTCACTTCTCTGAGTTCTCTCACAGTCGATCTCTTCCGTATAGGTTAGGACGTTAGGTTTCTAATTTCTAATTCCAAGTGAAACTAGAGTAAGAGGGTAAGAAGGTGAAAGAGGAAAAGAGACCTAGTAGTCTTATTGGGTTGGGCTGGGCAATATAGATATACAACATTAAAAATTAAAATTTTGGGTTGGGCAGTGTATAGGTCCTACATGATCTTTAAAATTTTGGTATTTCGCTATACCGAATTTTCAATATCCTAATACCGAGGACCGTACCGTTATACCGTAATACCAAAAATTTAGTACCGAATTGAACCGAAATACCGAAAAAACCAAAATTGAAATACCAAATTAATTCATTCCGGTTCGGTTTGATTTTTCGGATTTATGCCCACCCCTAATGACATCCCCGATTATGGTAGAGGGGGAGATTCTACAACTACATGTGTTGAGAGATCAAATAAGAAAGAGGTTTGGGAGGATCATTTTGTCAGCTTGGCCCCTTCACCAGTTTTCGTATGTGGTGTCCAGTGAGGTCGCTAGCCCTTGAGAAGCAGTTCCTGTTGAAGGATTTGGAGAAATACAATCCAACTATATTGGGATAGTTCAGGGCACAAAATGGGTGGATGTGGTTCACCGAAAGAGTGGAGGATGAAGAAGAATACCTCGTACGAGAATTTTATGCAGTGTTTCTCATAACAAGAACAGGATGAAGGTGACCAAAGTACGCAACCTCAAGGTGAGGTTTGATCAGCATACGCTAAATGCGTATTTGGGCTTCGAGGATGTTGACCCGAAGGAGTATCTAGAGAAATGCACACTGAAGGAGGAAGTCCGACCTTGTTGGCTGAGATTCTAGCACCACCAGGGCCACCACCGCCATGGATTACATCATGGGTTTCCATTCAACGGATTACTTTGAGCTTTGAGGCAAAAGGGTGGCAGACCTTTGTTTGTAGCAGGTTGGATCCATGCCTGAATGATACTCACCTTCCTATCCCTCGGGCAGTGCTTGTGGCTTCCAGGTTACCCAATCAATGTGGGTTCCGTGATGTCGGCCAACATTTCAGTGATTGCACGGTAGGACAGCTCGACCTACCCTTATCCCAACTCTTTCACAGAGTACCTTACTGATGCAAAGGTAAAGCCGAGAGATTTTGACACCAAGACGAAGAAGCCATTCAATTGGTATTCTCTGATGGATGCGAGCAACCCAAAGAAGAAAGTCCAACCTTCTAACACTACAGGCCAGTCTGATGAGCCAACAGTGGTAGCTTCTGAGGCAGCTGATCTTCCATCCACCTTTGTTGAGCCTTCTACCAGTGCCACTACTATGCCTCCACCATCATCTTCAGCTCCTACCACAACCCTTAAAGTTTCTCTAAAGCCAGTGTCAGTGCCCACAGTTCTCCTAAGTTGTCTGACTTGCCTAGTACTATTGCAGCGCAGTTCACTTCTCAGGCACCACAAGCTCGTTCTGACAATGATGAGACACTAAAGAAGATTTTGGAGAATCAGAAGACGATCATGGACACCTTGATACAACAGGGGTCAGTTATTAAGGAACTGGAAAGGAAGTAAAGAAGATGAGGAAGTCCTAGGTCAGCAAAAAGTTAGTGGACAAGCTCCGGCGGGAGGTGACTAGACTCGCTACAGCTGGAGATCTTCCTTTTGATATGTTGCTTGACCCGCACCAGTCTGCCCCAGATCCTTCAGTACCATCTACATCGGTAGCACCAGTTGGACGTCTGACGAGCCAGACCTTGTTGCCGACACAGCTGACGCAGTGTATGCGATGTTTGACAACCCAACCACGCCTAAGTTTGATGATGATGAGATTCAATTGGCTGACCTGGGGAGATGACATTGCTAGGACACTGAAATGTCCAAGGATCCTTAGGGATTTTTTTTCACCCTCTCCTCTTTTACTCTTATTTTGCTAAGCATTAGGAATAATGCTTAGTTTTATTCGAGGGGGGGGGGGGGGGGGGGGGGGGGGGGAGGGGAGTTTATTTGACACCGTACACTTTGATACATTTGGTCTGTAATAATTTGATGATACTCTTTCTTTTCTTATTTGTATTTATCTAGCTTATCTATCTTCTCTTATGTATATTTTCTCTTTAGTAGTTTTTGCTTATTAGCTTCTTATTTTTTCCATATTTGTTCTTGTTTTGTTGAGTAGCTTCTTTTTGTGCTTTAGTAGATAATAAGCCTTTGGTTTTCTTATTGCCACGGTTCTTTTCAAAGATAGTTGTTGTGTGAACCGGGTGACTCCTCCCAATGATGAATGGCGTGACAATATTCTTAAGAGAATGAGCCCGTTTTTGTGTTTAGGTAATAATAGTAGTTGTAATAAATAAAAAGACCTAATCAAGTCATTCTTGAAGAGCTAATCACGCTTTAATTGGTACCAACACACTTAACTACGGGATTATGGTTAGAGACAAGGTCTTTGAAAGAAATAACTCTAGGTAGTGACTTTGTGACTCTCGAGTTGACTTTGGCAATCATCGAGTGGTTTAACTAGACCATAGTGATCTTTAAACTTGTCATTGTAGGCTCTCCACTCTATCCTCTTTTATAATCTAGTTGTGTGAGGGGTGAGATGAGTTGTTGCTAGTACAAGTATCCATGTGAATGGTCTAAAACTTGCACCGAATGTGTTTGAAGGCGAAATCCTAAGTTTTGCTTGGTTTGAGAGGTTATGGTAGGATTTCTTTGGCCCGTTTGAGCATTCTATGCCTACTAATGTCATTATCCCTAGTCAACCTGTTTGAGCCTCTAGACTTTCTCATTTGATAACCATGTTATAAGCATTTACCATTTTGTCGTGACCCTCTCTTGACACCCAGACTTTCCTTAACACTCTTGTGAAACAAGTGGCATAAATATAAGTTTGAGGGAGAGATGAGGAATTTGAAAAAGGTATCAACGCACAAAAATAGAAAAGAAATGATCTCTATGAAATGAGAAGGCAAGAAGAGAAAAGAACAAAAAGAAAATGCAAAATGTGAATAAGTGAAGGGTTGATGGACCCTAAAAGAGGTAATGATACCTAGCATTAGCAATCAAAAAGGGATAAAAAGAATGAAATAAACAAGAAAGAGTGATGTTAAGTCTCTCTAATCCCCAATGAAAAGAAAATGCCTTTAAGAATTGGTAATTGTGAGTCGGGGAATGAAAAGGAGAAGTGCTTAAGGAAAGGTGTAACCACTTATCCATACAATATCCTACCCTAATCCAAAAGACTTCATTACAAACTGAAAGAAGTCCCACATGAGGGGAAAGTCTATGGTACTTGAAGCGTACTTGTGACATTCTCTTGTCAAAGACGAGTGAACATTTCATGAATCTTAAGATTGAGTGCTAGTTTCTTAAGTGAGCTTGGAAAATGGAAAGTAGAGGAGGAAGAGTTTCGAGTCCACCATGACCTACAAGATAGAAAAAGAGTCCTTGATGAGTAAAGTCAATTCTTGAAGCTCAAATGTCACATTAGAACTATATGTGCATGAATATTTTACTTGTCACCTTGTTGATAATGCATGAGTAGTGTGGGTAATTGTTGGTCCCAATTGATGTGTGAAATGCTCACCTTTGACTCGCTGAAATGATCCTTAACTCTAAGGAGGTGAGAACTAATTTATTTGCTTGAGGACAAGCAAAGACTTAAGTTTGGGAGAGTTGATAAGTGGGGATTTTGTGTATTTATTAGCACCTTTTTTCTTTTACTTTTGTCAGAAAGTATTGATTTATGTTGCCGAAACTAATGAAAGTGTGCAAATTGCAGGAATGTTGGAAGTTTGATCTTCAGTGATGAAATCCAAATCAAAAAGGAATATTCTGAATCACAAGGCAGGAAGGGGCACATAACTTAAGAAGTGCAGTCCGTAAAAATCCTTCTGCGACTGCAAAAAAAAATGCGGATAGCAGAATTCCATATGCGGCCGCAGGACAAGTGAAAGATCCCAACAAAGTTCTAGCGAATGCACGGACCGCACATGAATTGTGTGGCTGCCGAATAAGGTTTGCACTAACAAATGAGTCAAAGTTCAGAGAGTGTGCAACTGAGCAAGACCTGAGCCTCGCTTGAAATGCGGACTGCACAATAAATGTGCGGCCATAGAAGATGCTTTGAAGCCGCAAACCAGAATTGTGCGGCTGCAAGAATTCAAGACCTGTTAGCTGAAGAAATTTGTGGTCCGCACATGGAATTGTAACGCTGTAAGAATTCAAGACCTGTTAGCTGAAGAAATCTGTGGTCCGCACATGGAATTGTGTGGCCGAAGAACCTCCCGAGGGGCATTTTTGTCAGCGAATTTTGGGCTACTATAAATCGACGAGTTTCACATTTTTTAGGTTAAGTTTCGAAGTTTGAGCTGCTGTAATCGTTATATTTTACCATTTTAGGAATTTTTTGATTATTATAGGTCTCAAACATCATATTTTATCATTTTAATCTTAGATTATGAGCTTAATTAGCACTTCTTCTTTATTTTCTTCATTTCTAACTATGAGTATCTAGATTCTCACTATGAGTATTCTTCAATTTTAAAATTAATGGTTGCAAATATTGATGCATACCTTTTTGACTTGGTCTCTACTTTAGAAAGAGGGACCTAATCTAGGATAACTTGGCTAACAAGGAATTGGGCTAATTGAGGATTTGATTAGCCTAGTTAAAGGGTTCAAACTAAAGATAGTGAGAATCCGACTTTAGCTCATATCAACTATATAGTTTAATACCCATTTGGGCTTGAGAAAGCCAAATTGGACACAATCACTCTTTGACTAAGAGGTATTGAGTGGATAACGTAAAGTTGAGAGCTATAATACACCCCAATCATAAAAACAAGTGTTAACGTATTTAAGCCATTAGGCGAATACCTAGGTTACAGTCACATTCCTAGCCTTTTTAACTATTTGGAAAAATACCAAAAATACTCATTTGCTTCTAGTTTCTTTTCTTAGCTTATAATTGCTAGAGTAAAAATAGAATTAGAAATCAAAACCTATTGTTTGGAAGCATAATTTAGTTATTTTATTCGCTTTCGTCAAGTGTATACTCCTAACACCCAGAGTAACTCCCTGTGGAAATTGACCCGACCCTTGTTGGATACTATTTTTCCAACGACTGTTCCACTCACTATTGGGTGTGGATTGGACGTTGATAAGAATTCTATAAAATTTAATTGAGAATGTCAATAATGGATGGGTGGCTCTAGGGGGAGGCTAGTAAAACGTTGATTTAGGCCCTCGAGATTTTGAGGCCCAACTAATTTTTAATAGTGAATTTTATGCTTTTATTTTAGCTTAGACAATATCAAAAGTTTGCAAAAAAATAAAAAGTATAAAATTTTTGTGAAAAGGATAGAAAAAAAAATTGTCTATTATTTAATATTAAAATTATTTAGAACCTTGAATTAAACTACTTTTATTTTCATATTGGTAAATATAATTTTTTTACAACAATATCAAATGAATTAAATTGTAAATATATGCCAAATATTTTATTTATTCAAATTATCATTTATTAATATAAATAATATTATTACTATGCAACGATAAAGGCTTTATATCATTTAATATTATAACAACAAGCACGAAAAAATGGTAATAATTGTTTTTTTAATATATGTATATATGCATACATGTATGAATTCTAGCATAAAAAAGCATACGATCTTTTATTAAAATTTGGCTTTAGGCCATTAATTTATTGAGTCGCCCTTGGCTAAAGAGAGGTAAAAAAAAAACTCACAAGCTCGAAGACTTCATAGATATGACAGAAACAGGTTGTAAGGGACATTGAAAAGTTAAAAATAGGAATATAAGAATCTTTTACTTTTTTCTTTCTTTTTCTTTTGACCATTTGACCAAACTTGATATATTATTTTAAAGCTTACTATACGACTGTTGTTTACTTATAATGGCTTAATTATGGCAAGTGCAAATTCAAGCAACCAATGTATATCCGTAATGAAACAGCGGTTGATGACATTTTCAGATGGATTTAAGTAGAATAACATTGGTAAGAGTTTTTATCCCATAACGCAATTTAACTTGTTAATTTGCCTTTTATTCGAATTTACCAATTAATGCTAATATTAAATATTGTTAAACTAAAGTTACAATCCAATAGTTACATTTTCATATAGTATCATATAGGCCAAATGAACCGATCTGTGCATGTAAAATTTTTGGTGATTGAAGGCATTAATCGAAGCGAAGAAGGATATACTAAAATCACATGTAACGAAATTGTGTCAAAAGACCTAAATTTTTTTGAATAAATATAAACTTAAGTACAGATAAAGTATAATTGAATAAAAATAGATGATATCTACTAATGGTAAATACGTTTTAATCTTGTTATAGAAATTTAATATATTATTATTAAATATATTATTATTATTATTATTATTATTATTATTATTGTTATTATTTGTAGAAATTTAATATATTATTAAATATATTATTATTATTATTATTATTATTATTATAATTATTACAACAACAACAACAAACCTAATGTAATGCCATAAAGTATGGTTTAGGGGGTAGAGTGTATGAATACCTTACCCCTACCTTGTGAAGGTAGAGAGGTTGTTTCCGATAAATTTTCGGCTCAAGAGAAAAGTAAAATAAGCAAACACAACACATAGTAACATTAACTAAGATAAGGTGATAGGGAGACATGGTGATAGAATAATCAAAACAAAAGGATCAACATAAGCTAAAAGAAACCTACGGATATGAATGTAGAAAATAAAAGAGTAATTAATACTAATGCAACCGACACGAAATTGAGACACTTTCGGCTAACTACTAACCTTCTACCTTAATTCCTAACCTCTACGCACTCCTGTCAAGGCCTATATCCTCAGTAAGCTGAAGGTGCGCCATGTCATGCCTAATCACCTCTCTCCAATACTTCCTAGGCCTACCTCTATCTCTCCTCCGTCCCAACATGGACAACCTTCCGCACCTCCTCATCGGGGCATCTATACTCCTCCTCTTCACATGTCCATACCATCTCAGTCTAGCTTCCCGCATCTTATCCTCTACCGGGGCCACTCCCACCTTGTCTCAATAATTTCATTTCTAATCTTATCTCTCATAGTGTGCCCACATATCCATCTCATCATCCTCATTTTTGCTACTTTCATCTGCTGTACATGGGCGTTTTTTATCAGCCAACACTCTGCATCATACAACATAGTTGGTCTAATCACTACTATGCAAAACTTGACTTTGAGTCTTGGTGGTAAATTCTTATCACACAAAACCCTATAACCAATCCTCGATTTCATCCACCCCGCTCCAATATGAAGTGTGACATCCTCGTCTATCTTACCGTTACTAGAAATTATAGATCTGAGGTACTTGAAACTCCCTTTGTTGGGAATTACTTGTGCATTTAGCCTCACTTCCACGTCCTATTCCCGAATCACGTCACTGAACTTGCACTCCAAATACTCTGTTTTAGTCATTCTCAACTTGAAACCTTTTGACTCTAAGGTTCGTCTCCAGACTCGCACTAATTGTAACGACCCAGCCAGTCGTTTTGATAATTTAAGTCCCGTTCGGAGGCATTAAGTGTTGAGCATAATTTTATTATGTGTATTGACTTACGTGTGTGGTCGAGTTCAGTTATCGGATGATTCAGAGTCAAATTGAAAGAAGGATTCTAGTTTTGGAAGCTTAAGCGGTAAGAGTTTACTGAAATTTAAATTTTGTGTAAACGTCTTCAGAATGGATTTTGGATGATTTCAACATCTTTGTATGGTGATTTTGGACTTAGGAGTGCGTCCGGATTCGGATTTGGAGGTCCGTATGGTAATTTGAAGCATTTCGGCGAAAGTTGGAAAAATTGAAGTTTGGAAGGTTGAGAGGTTTGACCAAGAGTTGACTTTGGTGATATCAGGGTCGAAATGCGATTTTGAGAGTTGGAACAACTCCATTATGTCATTTGGGATTTGCGTGCAAAATTTGACGTTATTCCGGGTTGAGTTCATAGGTTTCAGCGCGAGTTTTAGAAGTTGGAAGATTTGAAAGTTCGATTCATGGTGCGATTCGTAGTTTCAACGTTGTTTGATGTGATTTGAAACCTCGAGCGAGTCCGTGTTAGGTTATGGAACTTGTCGGTGTGCTTAGACGGGGTCCCGGGGGCCCCGGGTGTATTTCAAACGAGTTGTAGATGGTTTTCAAGGTTGTGAGCAAGTATGAGTTCTGGTGTAATCGCACCTGCGGACCCTGAGCGCAGGTGCGATGGTCGCACGCACGAAGATGAAGACACAGGTGCTTGAAGGGCTAAGCTTGGAAGTCTCCGTAGATGCAGAAAATTGGTGCGCATCTGCACGCTGCAAAAGCAGATTCTTGGGTATAAAGGTGAGCTGGAGTGTAGATGCGGTTTGGGCATGCACATCTGCGGTTGTGCAGAAGCGGTAGGATGTCCGCAGGTGTGAGGACGAAGCTGGTCAACGGTCTCCGCAGATTCGGTTCTTTTGTCGCAGAAGTGATGCCGCAGAAGCGGCTAATTGTGTCGCAAGTGCGGTTACTTGGGCAAAGAGTTTATATTCGAGGGTTTTTCCATTTTCTCCATATTTTGAGTTGTAGACCTCGGTTTTGGGAGATATTTCCTGAGGTTTTCAAGCCAATCATTGAAGTAAGTGTTCTTCACCTAGAATTTATTGTATTCCATGATTTTATTTTTAATTTCATCTTATAATTTGTGTTTTGAGTTGAGGAAAAATGGAGATTTTTGAAGAAAACTTTCAAAACGTAAATTGATGATTTGAGGCACAAAATGGTGTCAAAATTTGATAATTTCAGTATGATTGAACTCGTATCGGAATAGGTGTCCGGGTTTTGCGAAATTTGTCGGATTATGAGGTGCGGGCCCGTGGGTCGACTTTTGGATTGATTTTTAGTTTTTGATAAATATTGAGGCTTTATGATCCAGAATAGTCTCTTATGAGTTTTATTTATGCTTTGGAGTTATTTTGGCTATATTTGAGCTGTCTGGACGTCATTTCACCCGAGAAGTCCATTTTAATGTATCAGTCTGTCTGCTTTGAGGTAAGTATATTGCCTAACTTCGTGTGGGGGGTACTACCCCTTAGGATTTGAGTCTTCAATGCTAATTGTATCATGTGATGTCCATGTATGCAAGGTGACGAGTACGTGCTCGGGATTATTTGTGAAATGTTGGCTTTTTAGGGTTCTAGGTCCTTGTATTCACTGAGTATGAAGTTGTTTTTGTTATGATTAAATTCCTAGTTACTAGTTTTATCTCTGCCTACTTTAATTGGAATTAACTGCTTCATGATCCACTCTTATTGCCTATTTGACTCTTATATGACTTAACTGAAGTTGTTACCTCTTCTATTGCCATCCCATCCCTCCCTAATCGCTTCTCTTTAATTGAAAGTATAATTGTCTCTTATGTAATTGTCCATCCTTAATTGAGATTATGATTATTGTCCCGCTGCCTATCCTTAATTGAATTTGTTGTATCTCTTTCATAATTGCTCAACCTTAAAAGAAGTTTAGGTGCCCTATATCTTAGTTGACTTATCCTTATTTGGAATTATTGACTCGTGATATTGTATTGGTAAGAAAGAGTTTCACACGTAAGCCTACTCTTGACAACTCAGCCAGTTATGTGGATATAGGAGAACGCGACAACTGGATGTGATTCTTTGAAGAGCTACGGAACAAAGATGCACGATTCGATAAACCCTCGAGCTCATCAGCCACGGAAAACTCAACTTGATCAAGACAGGGAAGAGACAGGGTCAAAATGAATCTGAACAAAGTTACGGGCAGATTCAAGAGCCCACAACTAATTACTCGTACGTTATGTAACCGTACCCCAATTACCGTTATCCTTATCATAGCAAGAGTTGTACGTTATATCAAGGAATATTCTATATAAGGGAGGGAAAGACAACTTGTAAAGGCATCTTATTCTCGAATACAATCTACTTTGCTTTTCTATATTTCTGCAATATTGTCTATTATTCATTTTTCTCTATTTCCCTGATTATCAATAACCCGTGTTCATCCTAGTTAGTCAAAGGATCTAATTCTTTGGTTAAACAAATTGGTTCCGTTACCAAGAATCTGATAATCTTTGTTTGCTTTTCAAGCGATATCCTCTGAACTATGTCGAACTCCAACGACAACAACCAGCAAAGGAATGGAACCCCAGTTCCATCACCTTCAAGAACCCCACATGATTCAAGGGAAAAATCCCCAGAAATATCCAATAACAACATTGATAATAATGATCAAACGGTGGAACAAGATCGAGTAAAGCAAATGATTGCAGAGTACGTGAGCCAAGCTTTGCAAGAATTTGTGAGGGGATTACCGGCAGCGTTACCTGCACCACCGACACCCCCCCCCCCNAGATACTCCTAATGAATCTATCAAAGCGAGACCAGGTATATCTAATAACTCTGAATTACAAAATTTACTGCTAACCAGAAACAGATGAAGGAGCAGAACGATCGCATCGAACAAATTCCTGGAGTACCGTCTATTATCAAAGGCATTGATGTTGATAGGTATTCTCAACAACCTTGGAAGCCAAGTGCGGCTCCCTTGCCTATACCCAAGAAGTTTAAAATGCCTGACGTTCCCAAATATGATGGAACAACTGACCCACGTGATCATGTGACCTACTAATGGATTAAAAGGCAACGAATTAACAAAACAAGAGATTGAATCAGTCCTTGTCAAAACATTGGGTAAACACTTACGAAAGGAGCCCTAACCTGGTATTCTCTTCTCCCTGAAAATTCTATGGACTCTTTTGCTGAGCTTGCAGATTCATTTATAAAAGCACACTCTGGTGCACAAAAAGTTGAGAAAAGAATGGAAGACATATTCAAAATAAAACAAGGAGACACGGAACTACTCCGTGAGTTTGTAGACAGGTTTCAACGAGAAAGAATGCAATTACCCAGGGTGCCTGATAATTGGGAAGCTATGGCATTTTCAAGCAATCTAAACGATAAAAGCTCAGAAGCCACGAGACGACTTAAGGAAAGTCTAAGAGAATTTCCCGCTACAACATGGAACGATGTATATAACAAGTATAGTACTAAACTCAGAATAGAAGAAGATATCATTGCTCGTTCAAGAGATGAAGATCATTCTAGATCCAAACGTCCTAAATCAGACAGAAGATCAAGTAAAAACAAGTACGATCTTTACTTAGGACCCTCGGGACGTGATATTCGTCCCAGCTTCGAAAACACTAGGTCAGACTATAGACCACCAGGAAGAGACGTAGTCTCATCCTCATCTAGATCCAGAAAACATCAAGATGAATGACCTAGAGGTAATACCCGAATTGGGGATCATACCTTTAATGTAAGTACTACTGAACTTGTCTCAATATTGAGGAACATGGGAGACAAGGTTAAGTGGCCCAAAGAGATGCGATCAAATCCAAATAGAAGGAACCCAGATCACTAGTGTGAATTCCATAACGATCATAGGCACAAGACTACGGATTGCAGATTTTTACAAGGTGAAGTAGAAAATTTATTGAAACATGGCTATTTAACAGAATTGTTTAGTGATAAAGGTAAACATGCATATATGAAGAACATTCAGGAGCCCCCAAAGCCTCCTTTTCCAAAACGAACCGTCAACGTGATACACGGAGGTGAAGAAGTAAATGGAGTGGTCTACAAAACGACCACAAAGTTCACAATTACACATGGAAAACGGGTTCGTGAAAATCTGGAAGAGGACGATATAACTTTTGATGATGCAGATATCGGCGGATTAACGCTTCCTCACAATGATGCTCTGGTAATATCTTTACTTATTCATGACACTAACATAAAAAGAGTGTTGATTGATCCAGGTAGTTCAGTCAATATCATTTTGCTAAGAGTCGTGGAAGAAATGCTATTGGGGAATCAAGTAATCCCAAGGGCACGATCCATATCAGGGTTTGATAACTCTACGATTATAACAAAAGGAGAAATTGAGCTTAGCACTTATGCTGAGGGGGTGATCAAAAGTACCAGGTTCCAAGTCATCGATATTGACATGGCTTATAACGTAATCGTGAGAAGGCCATGGATCCACGACATGAAGCAATACCCTCCACCTTGCATCAGGTAATTAAATTCCCACCTGAATGGGGGATTCAGCAAATCAGAGGCAATCAGCAAACCGCAAGAAATATAAATTCCGTCGTACACTACAACAAAAAAAGTAGAGATGGAAGAATCAAAAGATAAGGGAATCTCCCAAGCAGGTAATACTGCCCAAACATGCATGGAACAAATTACTACCCAAACAGGTACGGAAGGTATTATTGCTGAAACAGGTACGAAAGAAAATACTTACGAGAAGGTGAATCAAGTTACCACGGAAGGTGCATTAGACCACAACGATGCAGATTCCAGATCAGACGTCATTCATGAACCGGAGGAAGACGAGCACATCAAAACAACTACGGAAGAGCTCGAAGCTATTCCATTGTCTGAACAAAAGCCTGAGCAGAAAGTGTATATAGGCATGAGGCTGGGCCCCGGTCGAAGAGGTAAGTTAATGGATTATTTAAAGGCTAACGCAGACTGCTTTGTGTGGTCCCACTCAGATATGACAGGTATCTCGCTAGAAGTTATGACTCATAAACTAAATGAAGATCCATCCGTCGTACCTGTTAAGCAGAAGAAAAGAAAGTAAGGACCATTCAAGAACCAAGTGATTGACGAAGAGGTACAGAAACTCTTGAATATTGGTTCGATACGAGAGGTATAATATGAAGCTAAATCCAGAAAAATGCGCTTTTGGAGTGCAATCAGGTAAATTTTTGGGTTTCCTTATATCAAACAAAGGAATAGAGGTAAACCCCGCTCAAATTAAAGCTATAGAAGAAATACCTGATATTTTAACAAATAAAAAAGAAGTTCAAAGACTAATAGGGAGAATAGCTGCTTTGGGAAGATTTATTTCTAAGTCTTCCGAAAAAAGTTTTAAATTCTTCTCAATTCTCAAAAAACAGAATCAGTTCGAATGGATTGAAAAATGTCAACAAGCCCTCAAGAATCTAAAGATTTATCTATCGAAACCACCGCTGTTTTCAAAGCCAAAAGAAGGAGAAAGATTGTACATCTACCTGGATGTTTCAGAAATTGTTGTAAGTGCATTACTGGTAAGAGAAGAAAAAGGTAAGCAATCACATATCTATTATATAAGTAAAACTTTGCTAGATGATGAGACTAGATATCCACATCTGGAAAAATTAGCCTTAGCTATGGTATCTAAAAAATTACGACCATATTTTCAATGTCACCCAATCACCGTTGTGACTTCATATCCTTTAAGAAATATTCTGCATAAACAAGAACTGTCAGGAAGATTAGCCAAGTGGGCCATAGAATTAAGTGAGCATGAAGTAATCTATCAGCCTAGGTGTCACGCCCCAAACTAGGGGAGGCACGACTGGCACTCGATATTGTATTTGATCGAGTTAGCCACTAAACATACTAGCTAACTAAACTGGGGGCCCAACAGATCGGGAAGCACAACATCTGAAATACTAAGCCTGGACCGTAAGGTCATGACCTGAATAACAATAAGCCATATAAACAAAGGTAGACAAGCCAAAATAATAAAGTACTAGCTGGCCGACGAGGCCGCGACTGAAGACATACATGCCTACACACATATATATACATGCCAAGCCTATGGGCTAGAGACTGAAAGCTGCAAAAAGAAACCCAGAATACTGTGTCCACAATAGCCTCTAAGAGTGTCATAAGCGCTGTCGGGACAAGGCCCCGACTATACCCAAACTATACAACAAAAGTGACCATCCTATGGAAGCTCCGAGAAGAGGTGGAGCTTACCAACTCACAGTTGAACCCCGAAATCCTAGCGTATGGGTCGATCAGAGTCCCTACCTGAACCTGCACGCACGAAACAAAAATGCAGTGTCCAAAGGCAAACAGACATCAGTACGAATAAAAATGTACTGGTATGTAAGGAAGAAAGTAGAATCATACATAGCTGATGTAAAAGGGTAATAGAGATACCACCTGACACTGAAACTCTAACAGCCACCATGGCCGACATCCGACCTCATAGTAATCACATATGCATGGTATGATCGTGTAATCGTATGTCGTGAATACATATATATTGATGCAAATGCATGACATACCCAACCAAATGCTAACAATGGCGGTCTCTCCCGGTAGTTAACCGGTATCATATTGCCAACATGTGGCCATCTGTGCAATATATATAGTCTTTCGGGCAAAAAGGCCCCTTACCTCCGATTATAGCTCGAAGTCCATGCATAATATGCCATGTATGATATAAACTTTGAATGCACATAATAGGTCATAACAAGAACTTAGCCAATCTTGGCTCATTGGTACTCTTATTCTCATAATCTCATAATCACCTTCATATCGCATACAAATATCTCGTGGAACCTCATATGTTTCTTTTTTATAAGCTAGAAAACATAAATCGACTTTTAGAAAGATAACTTAACTTTGAAGATGTTCATAACAAGCTTAAGGTGCTTCACTTAGTCCTTATACCTGATTTATTGATAATTAGTAAAAGAAAGTATTTCAAAAAAATCAAGTGTTTTAGTAGTTTAAATATAAAAATTATATTTGAGATTTTTTTGGAAATCGACGTATCACTTTAGATATTTTAAAATACACTTTAACAAGG
Source organism: Nicotiana knightiana (assembly GCA_005239525.1). NCBI lineage: Eukaryota > Viridiplantae > Streptophyta > Magnoliopsida > Solanales > Solanaceae > Nicotiana > Nicotiana knightiana. The sequence continues at coordinate 43,961 of ML436585.1, forward strand.
AAGAAGGACTGATCGCAAATGCTAAATGCCTTTATTTTTAAGTCAACAAGCCAAATATGAATAAGAATTCATATATATGGACATATAGTTAAGAAAGCCGACAAAATGACATATATAGATGTCGAATACCCTATTTAACCGAACGAGTGGAATATCAACCTAATAGCATCATAAAAATACTTCAGCTACGATCCCAATGCCTTTCTCAGAAGGTCTTCCTAGTAATAGAATAGTAAAATACCACATTTGGCATCTTAGGAATTTCCCAGAATTCGTGCAAAAAGGAAGGACAGAGCTTAGCCTTAACATACCTTTCCTACGAACGTTCGAATGCCGGTAGTTCCTTCATGAACGTTTTTCCTTATGTCCTAAGCTTCACAAACACTATATATATGCAGCTTATACGGACCTATTAATAGTTCATAATTGAGTTTAAATCGGCAGATTTTCCATATGACCCTAACTTGACGAAACGTCCGTAAAACTTTGTAAAAACGATCATAAAAGAGTCCAAAAATGATTACCTTGGCAAACCAAGTATAAAGCTTGAAGAACCAGCAAGAAAAACAAATTTTTGTCTTCCAAAAATAGCTCTAAACACACCTAATAGAAGGGAAAAACGATTGCAAAGCGTAGAGATTGCGTTTCTAGGCATGGGGGCAAACTTTAACGATAGAAATCGTTAAAAACGCACCTTAATCATTCAAGAACACCATGGAACTCTCTCTTCAGCTTTCTCACTGTTTTGGGACGAAGATGAAATGTTTTGGGGTCTTAAAAGTCGGATTATCCAACTTATACTGCTTGTTTGACCCGACCCGGTTCGCGACCCGATTTCAGCCCGGATAGTCTGTGGTAAAACAGTCATAACTTCTTACTCCGATGTCGGTTTGATGTGAGGTTTTTTTGGTTGCGAACTAGACTCGTAGACCTTCGATTAGGTAGTTTTTGGGTCCTATAACTCTTTATATATTGGGAGAAATGATCTGATACATTTGACCCAAAGTTTAAAAAATTTATTAGAGAAATTTACGATAACTTTTGCCGACCTTTATTTCGCAACTTGCTTGACTCCAAAAATTAACATGTGACCAGTGTGATATTATAATACCTCATAACACATTATTCTTAGCATATTATACACTCTTAGTCTTATCCCGCAGGTGCAAGTTAACTTAAACCTTCCGAACGCGCGGGGTACTACCCGAGTCATTTCTTTAACCACAAACCTTTGTTTAAGGGATTCCTTTGACCTAAAGCTTTAGTTTTTGTTCCTTTATATTACCACACATTTTCAGTCTTATTCTCTCAATGTGCTATACCCAATCATATATACCTTATATAACAACGCCACGTTACGTAAGAGAAGAGAGAAGAAAAAAAACNCACATTATTCTTAGCATATTATACACTCTTAGTCTTATCCCGCAGGTGCAAGTTAACTTAAACCTTCCGAACGCGCGGGGTACTACCCGAGTCATTTCTTTAACCACAAACCTTTGTTTAAGGGATTCCTTTGACCTAAAGCTTTAGTTTTGTTCCTTGATATTACCACACATTTTCAGTCTTATTATCTCAATGTACTATACCCAATAATATATACCTTATATAACCACGCCACGTTACGTATATTACGAAAGAGAAGAGAGAAAAAAACACATGGGATCTCACAAGTCTCCCCCCTTTAAGAAAATTCGTCCGCGAATGGCTCAAGTCAATTCCTTGGTTTCATTTTTTTCCCGCTAATACGTTATTTGCGAGGCTATATTTGTTACATTTGCAAAGCATAAATCAAATTCTGAAGATTCCAACTACTAGGCTTCATATAGCTATCTCGCAATANTCCTCATCTTCCCAGGTCATTTCCTCGATGTTGTTATTTCGCCATAACACTTTCACGGAAGCCACTTCTTTAGTTCGAAGCTTTCTTACCCGCAGATCTAAAATAGCTAGTGGTACCTCTGCATAAGATAAGTCTTCAACAATGTGAATATCCTCAATGGGCGTAATACGTGAAGGATCTCCAATGCACTTCCGCAACATAGATACATGAAACACAGGATGGAATGCTTCCGATTCTGAAGGAAAATCAAGCTCGTACGCCACCCTAACAATCCTCTGAATAATCTTATACGGTCCAACATACCTGGGGCCGAGCTTCCCCTTCTTTCCAAATTGCATGACGCCCTTCATAGGCGATACTTTCAGGAAAACCCAATCTTCTGCATCAAACTCTAAGTCTCGTCGTTGAACATCTGCATAAGACTTCTGCTGACTTTGTGCTGTACGCAGCTGGTCTCTAATAAGTTTTACCTTTTCCATTACTTTCTAGACTAGATTAGGACCTAGCAACTCTGCTTCCCCAACCTAGAACCAACCGATCGGAGATCTACACTTCCGCCCGTATAGTGCTTCGTAAGGAGCCATCTGAATACTAGCTTGGAAGCTGTTATTATAAGCGAACTCAATAAGAGGTAGATGATCATCCCAACTTCCTTTAAAATCTAGCACGCAGGCACGTAACATATCCTCAACTATCTGAATAGTACGCTCTGCCTGTCCATCCGTTTGCGGATGAAAAGCGGTGCTAAGATTTACCTGCGTGCCTAGACCCTTCTGAAAAGATTTCCAAAAATGTGCTGTAAATTGAGCCCCTCGATCAGAGATAATAGATAATGGTACTCCGTGAAGGCGAACAATCTCTCGAATGTAAAGCTTGGCATAATCCTCGGCTGAATATGTCGTCCTGACTGGCAGGAAATGAGAAGATTTTGTAAGCCTGTCAATAATTACCCAAATAGAATCATACCTTCGTGGAGTGCGAGGCAAACCAGTGATGAAATCCATATTTATCATGTCCCATTTCCATAACGGAAGCTCAATATACTGAGTTAGGCCTCCAGGCCTCTGATGTTCGGCTTTAACTTGCTGGCAGTTAGGACATTGGGCTATCATCTCCGCGATATCTTTTTTCATTCCANCAGTTGGGACATTGGACTACCATCTCTACGATATATGTTTTCATTCCATTCCACCAATATATTTGTCGAAGGTCCTGATACATCTTTGTCGCTCCGGGGTGAACTGCATATCTAGAATAATGGGCCTCCGAAAGAATCTTGGCGTGGAGCTCTCTGGCTGTCGGTACACATAAGCGGACCTGGAATCTAAGAACTCCATATCCAGTTAGCTAAAATAAAGGTTTCCGCTGTTGTGGAATACTTTCCCTCAGTTTTATAAGCTCAGGATCCTCGTGTTGTCGCTCTTTCACTTCAGTAACAAAAGAAGAATTTGCCGTATTTTGAACGAGAATGCGTCCACCTTCTGCGTCTACCAAACGCACCTACAAACTAGCTAGATGGCATAGATATTTGGTCATCTTGACCTTATCAGCTTCAACATGGCTTAGACTGCCCATGGACTTCCGGCTAAGGGCATCAGCAACAATATTAGCTTTGCCGGGATGATATAAAATATCAACATCATAGTCCTTTAGTAATTCTAGCCATCTTCTTTGTCATAGATTTAACTCCCTCTGTTTAAATAAATACTGAAGGCTCTTGTGGTCGGTGGAAACATCAATATGAACCCCATATAGATAATGCCGCCAAATCTTTAGGGCAAAGACAACTGCGGCTAACTCAAGATCGTACGTAGGATAGTTCTGTTCATGTTTCTGCAACTGTCTGGAGGCGTACGCGATAACCTTACCATGATGCATAAGAACACAACCTAGGCCAATTCTCGAGGCATCACAATATACAACATAACCCTGGGTTCCATCCGGAAGAGTCAAGACAGGTGCCGTAGTAAGCCTTTTCTTTAGCTCCTGAAAACTTTGTTCACATACTTCAGTCCACTGAAACTTAGCTCCCTTATGTGTCAGTTTCGTCAATGGTGCAGAGATAGAGGAAAATCCCTCTACAAACCTTCGGTAATATCCTGCCAAGCCTAAAAAGCTACGAACCTCTGTCGGATTCAAGGGCCTCGGCCAAGTCATCACAGCTTCAATCTTTTGGCCATCAACCTTGATACCATCGCCGATAATAGCATGACCAAGAAAAGCTACAGAAGTAAGCCAAAATTCACATTTAGAGAATTTAGCATATAACCTATAGTCCTGGAGAGTCTGCAATACAGCTCGCAAGTGGTCCGCATGCTCGTCTTCCGATCGTGAATATATCAGGATGTCGTCAATAAACACAATCACAAATTCATCCAAGAATGGTTTGAATACCCGGTTCGTAAGATCCATAAAGGCTGCTGGGGAATTTGTAAGCCCGAAAGACATGACAAGGAATTTAAAATGGCCATACCTCGTCCTAAATGTTGTTTTGGGGATATCAATATCCCTGAATCGTAGCTGATGATAACCGGATCACAAGTCGATTTTCGAAAAACATTTGGCACCTTGTAACTGGTCGAACATGTCATCAATCCATGGAAGAGTTTACTTATTCTTGATAGTGACTTTATTTAGTTTCCTGTAGTCAATACACATCCGCAAGGAGCCATCTTTCTTTCGAACAAAGAGCACCGGAGCACCCCATGAGGATGTACTTGGCCTAATAAAGCCTTTATCGAGCAAGTCCTTTAGTTGTTCCTTCAATCCCCTTAGCTATGCAGGAGCAATTCTATAGGGAGGAATGGATATAGGCTGCGTATCAGGAAGCAAATCTATAGCGAAATCGATTTCCCTTTCATGGGGAATTCTTGGAAGATCGTCAGGGAATATCGTCGGGAATTTATTCACAATAGGAACCGACTGAAGAGTCGCTGGCTCCTTATCGATATCCTTAACATGAACCAGATGGTATATACATCATTTAGCAATAAACTTTCGAGCCCTAAGGTATGAAATAAAATTACCCTTGGGTGTGGATGCATTACCTTCCCATTCAAGGACAGGCTCACCAGGAAAATGAAATCGGACCAACTTTGCATGACAATTAATATTAGAATAACAAGCTGCCAACCAATCCATACCCATAATGACATCGAAGTGTAGCATAACTAATTCAAATAAATCAGCAGAAGTTGGACGGTCATTGATTAACACTGTACAACCTCGATAGACATGATTAGCTACAATAGAGTCGCCAACTGGCGTAGACACCTCAACTGACTGTGGCAACAACTCAGATTTTATGTCAAGCTTACCAGCAATAAATGGAGTAATATATGAAAATGTAGAGCCGGGATCTATCAAGGCATAAATGGCATGAGAATGTATTGTCAATATACCTGTAACAACATCTGGGGATGCCTCTGAATCCTGTCGGCCTGTGAGTGCATAAAAGCGGTTCTGGCCACCACTAGAACCTGAGGTGTTTCCTCCACCTCTCCTCCTACCACGACCCTGAGTAGACTATGGACCTGGTCGGGGAGCACGGACTAAGGGCGAAGAGGCTGATGTGGATCCTAAAGGCTGAGCTGGTGCACCTCTGCCTAACCCCGGGCACCAGCTAATAAAATATCATGTCTGCCCACAATGATAACATCCACTCGAACCCTGTCTACACTGCCCGGTGTGCAGCTTACTACACTGAGTACATGGAGGAGTAGGTTGTCTCATCTGTGCGGAGCGCTCGTGTCGACGGCCCTCATGTTGGCCTGAGCTCTGCCCTGGTCCTGACTGAATATAACGATCAAACCGTTGGCCCTGTATTTGTGGTGGGAAACTACCTGCTGAACGAGGTGGATATCAATGGAGTAGGGGCCAAAAAACACCTCGTGGCTCCCTATAAGACCCCATAGTACGAGCCCTCTTACTCTGCTCCCTATCCCTGCGAGTATCACGAATCCGACGAGAAAGGTCCTCTGTAGTCTGAGCGAAAGCCTGTATGCGGGAAATATCTAAATCATCCGATAGGGATGCTACCCTACAGTCTTTAATCAGATGATCCCCTAAACCATCCACATAATGATGAACTCTAGCCCTCATAGTACGTACGATATCTGGTGCATACCTCGCCAAAGAATTAAACTTATGGTTATAATCCCTCACACTCATATTCCCCTGCTTCAGACTAAGAAACTGGTCAAGACGGGCCTCCCGAACCTCCCGTGGCAAATAATGGGCTAAAAATGCCTCAGAGAAGTCCTCCCATTCTGCTGGCGGAGCATCAGGTCCTCTAGATCTCTCCCATGCCTCATACCATAGGACAGCTACATCACGTAGTCGAAAAGAAGCCAACTCCACTGCCTCGGTGACGGAGGCATGCATCACCCTTAATACTCTATACATATGGTCTATAATGTCCTGGGGATCCTCAGTGGAACTGGATCCTGTAAATAATGGAGGGGCCAAGTGAAGAAACTCTCATACCGTCGAGCTTCCTGTCCGATCTCTCCGGGCATCTGCCCCCGACTCTAGCTGTCGCTCATGAATAGAAACCATCCTAGTCAGCAACTGAACTGCCTCCCTCATCCCCTGTTCCCTAATCTCTGATGGGGGAACAACATGTGCTGGAGGTCCTATGTCTCTAGCTGCCTCAGGTACCAATGGAACTGGTGAGGCTGGGGGTATTGCATCTCCCTNTCTATCCCTCCGACCTGGTGGGGAACGACTGGTACTTTCCCCCGGATCCATACCTATCTCTCGATGTGCCATCTCCTGAGCGTAGGTAGCTTGTTAGATAAGAAACACAAAGCACGATTTAGATTTCATATGTTCTTATAACTTCGCTCTATAGCACGATCTATTAATTGAAAGAAACGTAACCATTCCTAAATGCCTCATAGCCTCCTGATTATAAGTGTGGTGCACAACACACCCATAAGCAAGACTCTACTAGACACGACTTATGGACTCCCTGGGATACGACCTGCTTTGATACCAATTTTGTCACGCCCCAAACTAGGGTAAGGCACGACTGGCACTCGATACCGTATTCGATCGAGTTATCCACTAAACATACTAGCTAACTAAACTGGGGGCCCAACTGATCGGGCAACATAACATCTGAAATACTAAGCCTGGATTGTTAAGGTCATGACCTGAATAACAATAAGCCATATAAACAAAGGTAGACAAGCCAAAATAATAAAGTACTAGCTGGCCGACGAGGCCGCGACTGAAGACATACATGCCTACACACATATATATACATGCCAAGCCTATGGTCTGGAGACTGAAAGCTGCAAAAAGAAACCCAGAATACTATGTCCACAATAGCCTCTAAGAGTGTCATAAGCGCTGTCGAGACAAGGCCCCGACTATACCCAAACTATACAACAAAAGTGACCATTCTATGGAAGCTCCAGGAAGAGGTAGAGCTTACCAACTCATAGCCGGACCCCAAAATCCTAGCGGAGGGGTCGATCAGAGTCCCTACCTGGACCTGCACGCACGAAACAAAAATGCAGTGTCCACAGGAAATGGGACATCAGTACGAATAAAAATATACTGGTATGTAAGGAAGAAAGTAGAATCATACATAGCTGATGTAAAAAGGGTAATAGAGATACCACCTGACACTGAAACTCTGATAGCCTCCATGGCCGACATCCGACCTCATAGTAATCAAATATGCATGGTATGCTCGTGTAATCGTATGTCATGAATACATATATATTGATGCAAATGCATGACATACCCAACCAAATGCTAGCAATGGCGGTCTCTCCCGGTAGCTAACCGGTATCATATTGCCAACTTGTGGCCATGTGTACAATATATATAGTCTTTCGGGCAAATAGTCCCCTTACCTCCGATTATAGCTCGAAGTCCATGAATAATATGCCATGTACGATATGAACTTTGAATGCACATAATAGTCCATAACAAGAACTTAGCCAATCTTGGCTCATTAGTACTCTTATTCTCATAATCTCATAATCACCTTCGTATCGCATACAAATGTCTCGGTGAACCTCATATGTTTTTTGAATAAGCTTGAAAACTGAACTCGACTTTTAGAAAGATAACTTAACTCTGAAGATGTTCATAAAAAGTTTAAGGTGGTTCACTTAGTCCTTATATGAGTTCTTGATAATTAGTAAAAGAAAGTATTTCAAAAAAATCAAGTGTTTTAGTAGTTTAAACATAAAAATTATATTTGAGATTTTTTTGGAAATCAAATTTAGATATTTTAAAATACACATTAACAATGAAGAAGGACTTATCGCAAATACTAAATGCCTTTATTTTTAAGTCACACAACCCAAATACGAATAAGAATTCATATATATGGACATATAGTTAAGAAAGCCGACAAAATGACATATATAGATGTTGAATACCCTATTTAACCGAACGAGTGGAATTTCAACCCAATAGCATCAGGAAAATACTTCAGCTACGATCCCAATGCCTTTCTCAGAAGGTCTTTCTAGCAATAGAATAGGAAAATACCACATTTGGCGTCTTAGGAATTTCCCAGAATTCGTGCTAAAAGGAAGGACAGAGCTTAGCCTTAACATACCTTTCCAACGAAAGTCCGAATGCCGGTAGTTTCTTCACAAACGTTGTTCCTTACGTCCTCAGCTTCGCAAACACTATATATATGCAACTTATACGCACCTATAAACAATTCATAATTGAGTTTAAATCGGCAGATTTTTCATATGACCCTAACTTGACGAAACGTCCGTAGAACTTTGTAAAAACGATCATAAAAGAGTCCGAAGATGATTACCTTGGCAAACCAAGTATAAATATTGAAGAACCAGCAAGAATAATAAGTTCCTATCTTCCAAAAATAGCTCCAAACACAGCTAATAGAAGGGGGAAACGATTGCAAAGCGTAGAGATTGTGTTTCTAGGCACGGGGGCAAACTTTAACGAGAGAAATCGTTAAAAACTCACCTTGATCACTCAAGAACACCATGGAACCCTCTCTTCAGCTTTCTCACTGTTTTGGGACGAAGATGAAATGTTTTGGGGTCTTAAAATTCGGATTTTCCGACTTATACTACTTGTTTGACCCGACCCGGTTCGTGACCCGGTTTCAGCCTGGACAGTCCGTGGTAAAACAGTCATAACATCTTACTTCGATGTTGGTTTGATGTGAGGTTTTTTTGGTTGCGAACTAGACTCGTAGACCTTCGATTAGGTAGGTTTTGGGTCCCATAACTCTTTATATATTGGGAGAAATAATCTGATACATTTGACCCAAAGTTTAAAAAATTTATTAGAGAAATTTATAATAACTTTTGCTGACCTTTATTTCGCAACTTGCTTGACTCCAAAAATTAACATGTGACCAGTGTGATGTTATATACTTCATAACACATTATTCTTAGCATATTAGACACTCTTAATCTTATCCCACAGGTGCAAGTTAACTTAAACCTTCCGAACGCGCGAGGTGCTACCCGATTCATTTCTTTAACCACGAACCTTTGTTTAAGGGATTACTTTGACCTAAAGCTTTAGTTTTGTTCCTTGATATTACCACACATTTTTATTCTTATTCTCTCAATGTGCTATACCCAATCATATATACCTTATATAACCACACCACGTTACGTTAAGAGAAGAGAGAANTCTCAATGTGCTATACCCAATCATATATACCTTATATAACCACACCACGTTACGTATATTACATAAGAGAAGAGAGAAAAAAACACATGGGGTCTCACACTAGGACTGTAATTAAGTCTCATACACTAGCTGATTTTGTTGCTGACTTTAGTAATAGCATTATCCCTGAAGTAGAAAAAAAGTTACAACTTTTTAACGGTGCTAATCCAGGCCTATGGACTCTATTCACGGATGGCTCCTCAAATATAAAAGGTGTCGGCTTAGGCATAGTCTTAATATAACCCACGGGTGAAAAGACACGACAAGATATCAAGTGTTATCCTATACTAACAATGAAGCAGAGTACAAAGCTGTTATTGCAGGGCTTGAACTCGCACGGAAGCTCTCAATCGAGCAAATCGTGATCAACAACGACTCCCAATTGGTAGTAAATCAGATGCAGGGGACTTACATCGCTCGAGAGACTCGAATGCAATAGTATCTTGAAAAAGCACGAGAGCTCTTGAGACAATTCAAAACATGGAAGGTAATGCAAATACCTAGAGAGGAAAATGCAGAAGCAGATGCATTAGTTAACCTCGCAGCAGTCATGGAAGTAACAAACAAAGGCAATGCAATTTTCGTCCAACTATTCCACTCAATGATCGACCAGGACAGGAATGAGGTAACTTTCAACAAATTAACCTGGGACTGGAGAAACGAAATTATTAATTGTTTGTAGAATGGCACCGTACCTGAAGACAGGAAAGCAGCTCAAGCACTTCGCCGCAAAGCTGCATGGTACCGCCTTATTCGCAACTGCTTTATCGCAAGATGTTCGGAGGACCCCTAGCTAAATGCCTCGGACCTAACCAAACATAATTT